>LXKZ01000566.1:0-43018 GCA_001856765.1 Endoconidiophora polonica
CTAACGAAGCGGGGGAAAGGCGCTCGTTGTAGTGATTGAAATGACCTCTACGACTCAAAAGGTGCCATACCGAGCGTTGTAGGAAGGAAGGTTGTTGGCATGAGATAACATTCGATTTGGTAGATTTACGATTACCAAGAGGGCTAGCGTTTACTGGTATTTGAAGGGCAAGTGTAAGCGCTTTGAAAATGAGAAGCCTCTGGTTGAGTATTTGAGTTAGTTTTCCATTTTCTCTGAGCTTGAATATGATTTATGGAACTCATTATTCTCATATTAGCTAAGCAATTCCGTTCATTTTATCTCCTGACTCTTCTGCTTCTCTATGTTATTCCTTTAAGAAGTCATCAGAAGGGAATAGAAACGGTAAGCGGACATCGTAGATGACGAGGGAAGGAGACGGGGGGGGGAGGCTATGTGTTTTAAAGTAGAGGGGCCTGGTGAAGAATGTGCTGAATATTATTGATGAACAAGGGAAGAAGAAGGAGGAGGAAGAGGAAAAGAACAATACTGTGCAGTGAGTAGTATGTAACAGATCTCAACAAGATAGAGACGGGAATACGGCTATAACTATCAGGCCGTTGATTCGATCTATATATTCATAAGTAGCAGTAGCAGGACGTGATTGAAAGTTGTTTATTGTTAAGCTACTAGAGAAGAATAGACCAAATTATAGTCAAGGTTTAATATCTTAGACAAAATCTCTTTAGGTCTTTTAGGCTTATGCATGCGCTCTAAGTCGGTCATTTTAGCTGGCGCTTACGGATAAGCTACTAAGCAATTACCACGAAGGAAAAAAAAAATGTGTCCCAGAAAGGAAAGTTAGAGGCAAAAAAAAGTGAGGCTGCGAGGGATATTTCAAACTAATTGGTAATTTCTTATATTTTTTTTTCCGTGGGGGGAACTTGGTGAAGAGGAGCCATTATAGCCGTGGTTAGTTTGGTAGTTGGTCTGTATGTGGTATGATGGCACAGTGATCTGGAAATGTCGGAGTTGATATAATATCAGATGGGACGATAGTGACGATGATAATAAGAAAGTATTTGATAAGATCATCAAGATCGAATACTGAAGACTATTTGATTCTGATTGTGAAGTTATAGATATATGTTGATTCTGTGACTACCTTGAGAACGTGGCGATGTCCTGTTCAATGTTATACTACTGTATATTTATACTGACGCCAAGATTTTAGAAGAGGAGGTGTCTTGAATAGGATAGATAAAGCGCCGCGGTTACAATGAAGGCCCGTAAACCAAAGAACATATGAAACTCGTTTCTTGGTAATAGCAGTGAACAAATGGGGAAAAACGGGTGTTTTATACACCGCCTTGGATTGGTTGTATTGAGCATAGGAAGGAGGAGGCAGTTCAGTTCTATCACGGACATATGAAAGGCTGTTTCGATATGTTCAACCTTCTGAGACTAAAAAGAAGAACGAGAGCGAGAAGAAACCCAAAGAGTTTTGGTATGAAGGTCTCGGAGGGGTGGAACTGGACACCATTTCGCTTTGCTAGACTTGGCGCTCAGATAACCTAGGGAGAGGAGGTAGATAAAGATGAGTGGTTCTTTTTATTCCTCTTATATTTAAGGGCGTCTAGGGGGTGGGGTGATAGCAAGTCTTTTAGTCTCAAATTCAAGAGTTACTATTCTGATTTTCAGCAAGTATCTTCTCTTTGTTTCTTGCTGATACGTTGTTAAGTTAGGTTTCCGAATGAAAAGAGTCTGTATGTCTATGTATGTACATCTCAGCCAGATACAATAAGGCTTAAGTTGGAACGAATAATAATTCTTCATAGTGAAGATCTAAGGGTGAGAGAACAGCGGCTATCAATACTAGTTCTGGCCAGAAATATGAGGCTCAAGACTCAGACATTTTTCTATTAACAAGTGACAAAAAACGCTGGTGAAATACGGACCCCCGACGCCGGAGGATAACAAAGATGAAAAACAGTAGCGCCTTTTCTTTATTTTTGCTCATATAATATTACTAGTAAAGGAAAGCAAGGCTATCCCTCACTAGCAAAGAACGATCGTCATAGTCAACATATAATCGAGAAATGACAAAAAGGAGAAAGAACACAGTAGCACCACTGCAGCTAGACATCTACCCAGAAGGATATGTTGATGTGGCCTTCAATACCCTTTTGAGATATCAGCCGTCCGCTCATACTATGCGCTTGAGCAGTAGACGTTAAATATATACAATTACAATTACTATGCTCTTGAAGAAGGCAAGAAAAGCCTCTGATAGGAGCTGGCTGTCTTGTTGCTACTACTGTTGGTGCGGCTGATTCTCGGCAAAACGAGCTTTGGAAAAAAAGAAGGGCCGCGTTTGCACCTTCTGTTTCCGATCAACAGTCAGTCCTAAACGATAAGACATATTAGTAAAATGCCATAAATACAAAACCCAATAATCTATTTGAAAATTTTTACAGGTTCCGGTCGAAACACTTCTTTGGGTGTTTATTTGGATGCTTATAATAACATGATATCATTGATGACTTATTCGTTGATTTGAAATTGACTTCGTTTTATATTGCCACCTGAGAAACTCATATGACGGACAAGAGGAAGAACCAAACGAGAGAAAAAAAGAACTTTGCCTTTTTCTTACTGATTTCCTTGTCAGCTGCTAAAAGACCGCATTTCGCCGACGGATCCAGTAATTGGCTGTTAGACGTAACTTGGCTTTTCTATATTTATGACTGGCTTTTCGGATTGTCAGTGAGATTATACATAGTACTAGCTGCCTGAGGCGTTGACTGTTAGTAGAGATTGGCTAAGATGTCATGTAATATATTATCGCTCATGGTTTCAATTACTTGGCAAAAGTACGAGATTGGCTAAGAAATAGTCAAAATTAAAAATAAAAAGTGAACCCATTTTCAGATAGGGTTCACGGTGGGCTTATGGGCGAGAAGAAGCTTGTATATAACTTACCATCTACTTACTTATACAGAGCTGCATTGGATGAGATGCAGTGCAACTGTTATCTATGCATCCCAAGAGAAGAACAGTCCTCCTCGGAATCATGATACTTTGCTCAGGCGATAGTTGCGTTGTTTGGCTACTGGCGGGCACAATATAGCATGGGATGATGCTAGCTGACAAGGCATGGTTCTACTGCGGCTCAACTATAACGAGCAAGGCCTTACCTATAGCCTAGAAGAAAAGAAAGCAACTTGAATTTGGCAGTCTGTTGTTCCATGTTTCCGTGGCTACAGCCAAACTTTGCCTTCTGTGTTGGTGCAGATGCTGAAGCGATATCTATAGACTAGTCATTGTGTACATGCTCACAACGTCCATGCCAGGAACGCTCCTGAAAAAGGCTCTTAAAGGGCCTGGTCGGTCGCATTATGCAATATGTAAAGATGGACTGATAGTTCTCGTTCGTTCCCAAAGGCCGGCCATCCGGGTATTAGCCATTGACTGATACAGCATTGAACTATAAGGGACAAGGACCATTGGGGACACATTGCCTAGGTGTGGTTGGTCACTCGGAGATCTTACTTGCTAACTACTGCTAGCTACTAGTTATATATACGAATAAGACCAATGACGATATTGTGGCCTATGCTAATTATCACGGCGGAACCCGCCCCGAGAGCTTCAGTACTACTAGTAGCACTGATACTCAGAGACCTAGGCCAACGTCGTAACAGCAGAGGGGCAAGTTAGAGCCCCTCGTTTTGTTGGGTTATATAGAGATGTATCTTGCGGGTTGTCTTCTCCTCTCCTTCCGTCTAGCCAGCTAGGCTAGGCCAGGCCAAGCTAAGCTAAATTGAGCCGTGCCCCTCCACATGAAATACATTGTCGTGTTGTTGTGGCAGCTCTGCGGCCAACTCAACCAATGAATTTCTATAACCAGTGCACACAGCAGATTTATTTAGGCTTATCTGAGCTACGATATTTCCATAAGATAGAGTAAGAACATCAAAGCTGACGTAATTTAAGAAGAGGCGGCGGAGGATGATGTGATGTCTGGTCTGTGCTGAGTGGTGATAGCAGCTCTGTTGTTTTGTTTTGTATACTTGACTTAACTTGGGCCACGGCTAAGCTTCAGGGGTGGACGGCGTGTTTCTCGGAGAGCATAGCATGGTACAGTATATTGAGTATAGAAGAGCATTAGAAAAGCACACCATCAGACAATTAGCGCAACGCTTTGCTATAAAGAGACAGGTAGCAGTAGCCACACAAGGTCTTGGCTGGCCGACCGAGCCTAGCGCCACGGAGGGGTGTGTGCTTATGTGGAGATGAGAAGTTATCTTGCGGCTAATAAGGAAACGAACAAGGGGGAATAGAGACAGAGAATAGAAGCAACTGAGAAAGAGATAGTGAAGGTCTCGTCGGTGTCTCTGGAGTTGGAGAGGCCGCGATCACAGCCGGACTTGGCGGAGTGGCTGGCCATTGATATTCATCGGCAACCGATGATAGAGTGCTGAATGTCTTATGGCATCGATGGGACACAAGAGTCTGGAAGATTGGAGTTAGATAGATAAGATAGATAGAGGGAGAGGGAGGGGGAGATACAAACAAGGCTAGAAAAAGAAAAGAATAACTAAAAGGAGAAAGGATAAAATCGACATCACAGGTACAGATACAGAACTAGCACTGTCAACACAGCAGGCCGTTGTAGCTGGTTTAGCTGTACACACACTTTTCGCATCACCCCACCTTCGCCGCCTAGTACCACTCACGTTTGAGACGCCTCATTTGATGCCGCTTTGCATTTCGAAAACTACCCCGCCTCCAGCACAGAGCCAACCAAAAATGGCACTAGAGCTGGCGCTACCAGCAATAAGTAAACATAGCACTGTCAAACGGCAACAGGAAAATAAATAATAAAAAAATGATAAAAATTATGGCTTTGGATGGTAGGTCAGAGAAGCTGGCCGAAAGAGACAAAAAGGCTGTCAACTGCTGGCTCTTAAAACCGGAGCTCTTCCCTCGTTCATTTTTTCCTTTCCCTCTCCTCCTCTTCTTCTTCTTTCTCTCTCCATCCTCTCCTCTTCACAAATACTCTTCCTCATTTCTTCAAACCCCAATTCTATCATCATGACTGTCAAGGTTGGTATCAACGGTTTCGGCCGCATTGGCCGTATCGTCTTCCGCAACTCCGTCGGCCACTCCGATGTTGAGGTTATCGCCGTCAACGACCCTTTCATTGACACTACCTACGCTGTAAGTCTTGACCCCCCCTGCTACCTCTCAGCCTCACCTATCGCTCGATAGCTTCCATATCAACAACAACAACAAACAATCATCCTCCTGGCTGGCCGGCTTGCTTCATGTCTTCTTATTTGAACCTGCTGTCTTGGTGTATTGCTTTTGCTGCTATTGTTTGCTGTTGCTGTATCCCATCCCATCACATCCACTACTCTTTGCTCGGCTATTCCCCGGAGGGTTGTCCGAACCGAGACTAGACAGCTTTCCGCCTTACTTTCCTTTTTCTTATTGAAAGGAGCTTCATTTTCTTCTCGTTCCCTTTTCCAGCCCTGGCAACCCGCGATATCCTGGTCTATCTTCTGCTATTCGGGCCTTTGCTAACATGTCCGCTTTTGCGCTTTATAGGCTTACATGCTGAAGTACGACTCCACCCACGGTGTCTTCGACGGTACCATCGAGGTCGCCGCTGACGGTCTGATCGTCAACGGCAAGAAGGTCAAGTTCTTCCAGGAGCGTGACCCCTCTGCTATTCAGTGGGCTGCTGCCGGTGCCGAGTACATCGTTGAGTCCACCGGTGTCTTCACCACCGTTGACAAGGCCTCCGCTCACTTGAAGGGTGGCGCCAAGCGCGTTGTCATCTCAGCCCCCTCTGCCGATGCCCCTATGTACGTTATGGGTGTCAACGAGTCTACCTACGATGGCTCTTCCGCTGTCATCTCCAACGCTTCGTGCACCACCAACTGCCTGGCTCCCCTGGCCAAGGTCATCAACGACAACTTCGGCATCGTCGAGGGTCTGATGACCACCGTCCACTCCTACACCGCCACCCAGAAGACCGTCGATGGTCCCTCCTCTAAGGACTGGCGTGGTGGCCGTACCGCTGCCCAGAACATCATTCCCAGCAGCACCGGTGCCGCCAAGGCTGTCGGCAAGGTCATCCCCGCCCTGAACGGCAAGCTGACTGGCATGTCCATGCGTGTCCCCACCGCCAATGTCTCAGTTGTCGATCTTACTGTCCGTCTGGAGAAGGGTGCTTCTTACGACGAGATCAAGGCCGTTATCAAGGCTGCCTCCGAGGGCTCTCTCAAGGGTAAGATTTTTCTTCTTTTTCAAGCACGAAACGCTTCAAAGCATGCTAACATCTCTAATCTATAGGCGTGCTGGGCTACACCGAGGATGATATTGTTTCCTCCGACATGAACGGTAACTCCCACTCTTCCATCTTCGACGCCAAGGCCGGTATCTCGCTGAACGACCACTTCGTCAAGCTGGTTTCGTGGTACGACAACGAGTGGGGTTACTCTCGCCGTGTCCTGGACTTGCTGGCCTACGTCGCCAAGGTCGATGCTTCCAAGGCTTAAATTCTCCCGTCCCTGCCTTGTCTTGAGAGGGAGCTCTGCTGTTGTCCCTTTAGAGGTGGCCCAGTAGCTCATAAATGTTTGCCGAGCCTGTCTGTAGTTGGCGGCTTGAGAAGAAACGAAATATGAATAATGAAATAAATGTTAAAATTCCAATCAATCTCACCAACAAACACCTTTGGTCAACCAATGAACGTAGCTCGCTAAAGCTATATCAGGAACTAACATGCATGATACGATGGGTATCCTAAGTCTTGAGAAGAAAATAAACCTTGTTCTATTACTGCAGGTTTAATCATTTTATAATTATTTTTAATAATCTTATTCGGTTTTTAGAACTATGAAGATGCCTCTCCTGCAGCTTTAACGCTGCATATCCGATAAAGCTCTGCAAGTTCCTTTCAGTTACAGAGGAGGAAGCTTAAGTTGCAAGGCCCCGATTTAGCTGTCAATTCTCACAGCAGACAAGGACTGTCCACAACGAGGTTAAACAAGAAAACCCTCGACGATGCCGAAGTTGTCGTTGATGACCTTGGCCAGGGGAGCCAGGCAGTTGGTGGTGCACGAAGCGTTGGAGATAAAGGGGAGGGATATCAAAGGAAGAAGACGGATGAGCTTAGACGAGAATACAGTTCATGTTCTTGTTTTTCTTTACTCTCTCTAGTTTCTTAGTTTCCATTTTCGTCTTCTCGTGACCTTTCGGAAACATGGAATATCTTCCAAACGAGGCAGAAATCCACGATAATAAAAAACAAAGCACGAGAAAGAAACGAAGGCATTGTAAACCGTAGGGAGGAGAAATTTATATGTAAATCACGGTGAAAAAGAGAGAAACCTTCCAGTTTTCTCATCAAAGTTCCCGGTATTCGCCTTTTTTTTTATCATTATATATATTTTAATGTTTAAAGGAGAACCGGCACAACGGAAAACAATAAAGCATGAAAACGACGGCAAAGGGAATAATAACGACTTGAGTAACGAACTAATAGTTAGTAAACATTTAAGAATAACTTAAATAGATGAAAAAGTCGAAATTATAGTATTCGATGATTTGATAGTCATACTCCCTCCCTTCTTTTGGATTATAATAAGCAAGAAGATCTCAGGTAAGATATCTTTTCGGAGTTCTTCAAGGTTACAGAATCGGGAGGGGATTTTTTTTTTTGAGGGGGGGGGGGGGGTTATTCCCTCGGTACTAGTTTTAGTTGTTCTTGTTAGAATTTGGTTGTATTAGTGCTTTTATAGAGATAAAAGATGTGTATGTTCCGTGATAGTATCATTCTTCTCTCTCCATTCCTTTCTTTTTTTGGTTATTGCCGTAATGCCGGTAACAAATAAAACACTCCCCGGAATATCCCGCTGGCTATATCCTACTTGTATTCCGGATTCTATGTTACAATGCAAACAAACAACAAAGTCAGCTTTTATACTACCTGTTTTGACAAAGATGGAGATAGATATGCAAGATCAGAATAGTCAATTGATAATATTGTTTTGTTCGTGGCACTTTAGTTCTCTGTGATATGTGATAAGTTAAGATGATATTATGACAGAATCAAGTTGTTATAGTACATAATTATGATTCAGTTTTGTGCCTATATATGAGGCATGTTTGTTTGCGGGTAGACATTACATATGCATACAAATATCAATGGAGCGTGATATTGAAATCCCATACCTTCTTCTGCATATTTCTTTAGCCATTTCGTTTACTCCTTCCTTTCCCACCCTCTATCTTGATTCTGTTCTATACAGACTTGAGCTGCTCTTCTAGCCGCTTATTTCCTTCAATCAACTCCGTCAACCAAGCACATGAGATATTCAAGACCGCGCTCTTGCTAAAGCCACCGCCTTTGATGCCAGGCACCATCTCTGTCAGCTCTTCGAAGCCTACTTTGATGGCTGTGCGTCTTCGCTGCTCGCTAACAATGTGATTCTCGCGTTTCTGCTGGTCTGTAAGATTCCGCCGTGGCGTTTTTCCGTTGTTGCGCGATTTACGGCTCCCTCCACCGCTACCGCTACCTCCTCCGTTGCCGTTGCTTCCTTTGGTACCGCTACTGCCACCTGGAGTTGTGGATCTAGCCGCTATCCCTGGAGCGGGAGATGGCGTTACTGTTGGCGACGCTGTGGAAGATTCGTAATCTTTCGATGTGCGGTGACTGTAGTCATGGTCATTACGATTACCGTCAACGGCTTTGCTAGTCGAATGGCCGTCGCTGAGCTGTCGCATATGCATACTCTTGCGTCTTTTGGTCGCTGGAGCCTTGATGTATTCTGATTCGGATTCTGTGTCTTCCTCTGCAGTGGACGCGGCAATATTCCGTTTTGGTGACAGTGCGCAGTCTGATGCCGCCGGTTGTAAAGGCGAAGGTGTTTGCTTGGCTTGTGCTACTGAAGGATGTGAGGGTTGTTGTTGTTGTGGTTGAATCTGTGGCACAGGCGTTGTATTGCGTGTAGTCATGGCCGTGGTGGCACCACTTTGGTTGACGTTGAACCAACTGTCTACAGTTGCTGCTGCCTGCTGCTGTTGTAGAATCTGCGAGGCGTCTCGGTCTGACGGCGGCACATAGCCATTGGCGTTATCAAAACTAGAGTCAGTGCCCCATTCGATGTTGACAGGCAGACTGCGGCGCCCAGTGCTGAGGCGATGTTTCATAGCCGGAGTATACGGAGATTCGGGCACGGCACCCATGCCGACGCTCAGGCTTTGGGCGTGATGAACTGGCGGGTGGTAGAAGGCGCCAATGAGCTCTGGATCATTGCCGTCATAGCGCGGGTTACGTGGCGTACCATTCGTCCGGTCGTAGTGGTAGTTGCGCTGACCTTGTAGAGCCATATTGCTGCTGTCCTGGACAAGCGTAGCGGCGGCCTCGTATATCTCTCGTGGGACGGTCATGCCATTGTGTGTGGCAACCGGCGTTTGCATGCCGGCATGCGGATCGGATATTGAGTGATGATGGCTTAATGACATATTTGAAGCAGAATTTTGACTGCTACCTACGCCGTTGTATGGTTGGTCGAAGGCGAGCGAAGTGTTGGCATCTATGCCGGTGACATCGTCGATTTGCTGCCAGTCGTTGCCTATAGCTAGACCCTCACCCCATGACGAACCAAAGGTATCCGTCTCGACAGTCTCGAAGAAGCTGGACAGCAGCTTGGCGTCTTCGTCGGTCAGAAGCATGTCGCCATCGGGAGCTGGCGGTGGTTCGTTGAGAAGGTCTTCTTCATCTTGGCCGAGATTATAACTATCTGTAGCAACGAAGGGGGTTAGTTTGATCACTTTTCCAAAGTGAACAGTCAAATTTAAGTGCTGCTGTTATTATATAGAGGCGAGTCTTACAACCAAATGGAAGGTCTTCCAGGTCATGGCGTATTTGGGTAGCTTCATGTGAGCTTCTAAGGTCATTTTGTTGGTGTTGATATATATGTGAAGAGGAATCGCGGAAGCCGTTTCGATGTTGTCGCTGTGATTGCGCCTGTAAATCGACGTGTGCGCTATCCATGGAAATTGCCGAAAGCAGCTGGGCTGCCGCCACGGCCGGCGGCATATTCGAGTTTGAAGGCGCCAGTTTGGCGGCTGGTCAAAGATTGTCCGTGATATGGGTAGAAGAGGCGTAATCTGCAGAAAGACTGGTACAGTGGCAGGGCGAGTTGCAAGATACAATTGTTTGCACAAGGTAGTACACAATCGAACCCGTCTCGCAAAGCACGGGGTTTGGATATAAAACAAAGAATTGGGTTGAAAGTTTGGCTTGAGATGGTGGTGATGGTAATAGTGTCTTGATCTTAGATTAAGGATTTGAGTAAAGAAGGGCAGTGGCTTAGCTCAGGCTAGATCGATAAGCTGTTTAGATTATACGCTCAGGTGTAAGACGTGACTTGGTATATAGCAGCAGAAATCGTGTATGCACTCTCTAGGCGATGCTTCCTAGCCAGCGAAGAGATTGAATGTGTGTATATGTATGGAACAGGAGCTACCAACAAGCTATCTCTCTCTCTCATGGGGCTATCGACTCTTAGTCTATATGTCGGAACAGTACATAGGTTCCTCTCTACCAGAAGACTGGGTTTCCTTTAGTTGAATGACTCGTAGATCTAGTCTGTAATTGGTACGCAGGCCAATTATTTATGGCTGGCAAAAGAAATAGCCAGATGGTGAACCGGCGCACGAAATCGATCTTGTAGGCTTCTAGACGCGGGCCGGGAATAGTATGAAAACTAGAAGGGAAGATGCAAAAATAACGGCGCAGAGATCGAGGTTAGGCGGCACAAAGGCAGAGGTTCGGGTCGCTTGCAATGCAGAATGGTCGGGCGGTCGTTGATTTATTGCCGCGCAAATGGCGCGAAGGCGGTGACGCTTCCGGGGCCTTGTGATTGTTATGGTAGGCACAGTATATGAAAGAGATATAATGACGATGCATTCAACGACAAAAATCGTAGTCAAGAGAGACTGTTAACTTGAGACAATCAGATACCGATAGACGAACAGAAGATCAAGGTGGTGTTTGCCTTCTTCGAGGGAACGAAACTCGGGCTTGCGAGTAGTCTGAGCCGGGCGTTCATAAAGCGAGAAATCAGGAGCCTTGAAGCGGGTGTTTTTTAGTATCAAAGCTAAGCAGTTCTAATCGTAGTAATAGTACAATTTGACATGTGGCAGGGTGGGCTTTATAGTTTGTCCTTCGATCGGCCGAATGCAGAGTTAAATAGCGCGAAATTGACACCAAGAAAAAAAGAGTGCGATCAGAGTAACAAATATAGTGAAATGCATAACAAAATATAGAATACAAAGCAAAGAAATAATACACAATAGAAGTTCGATTCTGAAGTTTCTCATGTCTAAGAAGACAACAGATCACGAATGCTCTAGATGCGGGCAACTGCCTGTTTGGAACAAGACCTAGCGTGATCACGAGCCAACTATGGAGTAGCAAGGGAAACGCAATGACATCTAGCTAGTAAGGTTATCTAATCATCTAATCGATTAAATGAGAAAGTAGCTATGCCAAGCTAGCAATAGTAAGTAATTTTGATACTATACCTTATCGAAAATTTTGATTAAATATTGACTTGCGCATCTCTCCAACCTATCCTCCGTCTCTTCTGCAGGATGGAAGGAACACTGTTGACAAGGGGCAGGCACAGGGCAAACAAAAGAGCAACTACTAATTACTTCAAGCATCCAAAAGGCGAAGAAACAACATCGTCGGCCAAGCGAAAATAACCCCGTTGAATAGCAGTTGCTATTTCTAGCAGGGAGAGGGGGAAAAAGAAAAAAAACTAGACAGATTAGATAAAACGCAAGAAGCTTAAAAGAGACAGGCCAAGCCAATTTCTTCTACTCCAGCTGATCAGAGCTTTTCAGAAGTTCTTCTTGCTTGTCTCGTGCGTTATGTCTGTCGTCTGTGTCCTTGGACTAGTAGTAGTATAGGAAGCAAGCCAAAAACAACCTTTCAAGGATGCGCGCTACGACCCCGTCTTTACCCGCTCACTCTTCTGCTTTGTCTTGACAGCAGACAAGTATATAGCGGACTGGACAGATAAAGAAGAAGCAGAGGAACATAACAAGAAGTAAGATGCCATGGCGTCTCTAAAGTACAAGTGGCGTCGTTTGATTGCGTAGCAATGTAGGTTGACGTTAAATATACACACACACTCTCTCTAAAGTACAAGGCTGGCCAGAATGCTAGATCAGTTTGCTAGGCCGCGTTATATGCTACCTAACTTAGATAATGATACTAGTACTAGTATTCAAAATCGGCGTGCTGCTTAACCTAGAGTGAGCATGCAGGCGTTGCAGAATGCAAAATGCCGATCACATGTCAAATCCCAGTTGGTTGATTTCTTGTGTTGCTTCGCTCGCTTGCAGGAAACAAAACCAGAAAACGAAAAGAAGAACAACAAAGACGTCGAGTTCTAATGCGATACATATGGCGCCTGAATTCCGGGCCGATACAAAGCACATTTCCATCCGCTTCAGCTGGCCGCACCGTGCCGTGATATTCACCAAATTATTATATAACGTAGTTTCAAAAGTACTTACTTTCAGCTGCATGTTCGACCGCATCAAATCTCATTGCAGGACACTCAATTCCATACCTCGGCTAGAATCCAGACATCAAACACATCAAACACGTCTTAATATAAAGAAAAGATAATTATAACCGCCAGTTGAGATAGAGAGACAAAGAAGAAAGTCACAGGATATAGAACGCATTTATTCTTTTTATTTTTGTCGTCCAACTGAGACTTGGTGCTTCCCATTTTGGTTATTTCAAAAATTGCACAATTTTGTACCAAAGCTCCCCAAGTGCTATCTACTTCCTCAGTTCCTCTCTTTCCCCGTCAAATACATTACACGTTTCATTTCTTCTACCATCTCTCTGCGAATATTGCCTTTCCTGATTATCAGCGCGATTTCCAAGCTTCAACTTCTTGAGAACTCGTAGGAGTCTCCAAACACATGTTTTGAGCCAGCTAGGAACAGCCTTTCAGGGCCTGTTTCAAGGCCTGCCCGCTCTTCTACGTAACCGAGGCTAGAAACATATCACCACATAAAATCATCGCTAACACCATTTGTACGAAACCATATCCTCACAAACTGCCATCTTTCTGTTCTTTCTCTGCCCTGCTTCAGCTTCAAAAAAGAGTTCGTCATGAGCGTCTATCTAGCCACTCCCCTCGCGCTTTCGTCTATCCAGAAGCTACCGCCATCATCATCGTCAAATGCTGCCGCCAAGGGCGTTGTGGCGCGCGCCATCGCGCTCAAGGCCGTCCCGCCATTGCTCCGGCCTATGCTCCGAGCCTTTCTACTCGGCTATATATCGTCCGTGGGCCCGCAGATCTTCAGTTTGATCTTCAAAGCCGTATCCCGCGCCCAAAAACAGCGCCGGAACAACCCATATTCAAAATCCGGCAGTTCGTCTTCGGAACAATCGGCAGAGGAGACGTCGTCTCTGCTAAAACGCACTACAGACCAGTTGCGGAAGACAAAGAAGGAGCTTCAGGATACTAGGCTAGATGACGATAATGCGCCACCGCAACCACCAACAGATTTAAAGATGCTCGTCGAGCAGTTGAAACATGCCGCCCTTACAGGCTTGAATCCGCGGGACTTTGCTGCGTTTTGTGCTGTGGTTATTGGAGGCAGCACACTGCTCGAGGTACGCTTGTTACTGCTATCATGTAAGAAATATACACTCACACACGATACCTTAGGCCCCAGTGACAGCTGCTCTACGGCGGCTTACAAAGAAGCTATCTGACCTAGCCATTGTCCGGTAAGTCTGTGTACTATCGTTTAGCCCAGCTATCAACCCTAACTCTGTCGTCTTCTCCACCTTTATGTAGGACTTCCCGCTGGCTGGCTACCTTCATCGCTGCGTATGCTGGGCTGCGGCTTCTACGCTCTAAGAAATCGAAGACTGCCGAGCCCAGTATCACACAGTCATCATCATACTCAGCCTTTGCCGGTCATACGCTAGACCTAACGCTATTCGCGGCTACGCGCGCTGTCGACGTCGTAGTTGGAGAGCTCTGGGCGCGCCACAGATCACGCCGTGAATATGCCGGCCGATGGACCAAGGTATACATCTCTTTTCATATTCATGGATGACAGCTGTCCAAGTGTTCACAGCTAATACACATACTAGCTCGAGAGCTCTGTCTCCAAATTCGCCGATTCCGCCGTGTTCGTCGCCTCTTCCGCTGTCATCATGTGGAACTGGTTCTACGCACCCGATCGCCTACCGCCAGCATATAGCCACTGGATCACATCAGCCGCCAACGTCGACACACGGCTTATCGAAGCCCTGCGGCGCTGCCGCTTTGGCTGGCTCGTCTACGGCCAAGAAACAGGCCAAGCCCCGCTTCTCCAGAGCATGTGCGCCGAATACGCCTGGCCGCCGGTCTGGGGCGACCCAGCCATCACCGCCCCTTTCCCCTGCACAATGGTGCACATGGGCCGCGGCGGCGCCTCTTGCGAAGTCCACGCTGCCCACCGCTTTGCCACCACTTGGGCCTGGATGATGACGTCATACGCCCCGTTGATGCTCGCCGTTAAGCTTGTGCGCCCACATGCCTCACGCTACCACGCCGCCCACGCCGCCCGCAAAGCTATAGTCTCTGCTGCCCGCTCTAGCGCCCTCGTCGCCGCCTTCACCGCCCTCTTCTACTACGGCGTATGTCTAACGCGCACGCGCGTCGGCCCCCGTCTTCTCGGTAGAGACCCTGACACCTGCACCCGCATCGACGGCGGCCTTTGTGTTGCCAGTGGCTGCGCCTTATGCGGTTGGAGCATCCTAGTTGAAAACGCCGCTAAACGCAAGGACTTGGCTCTGTTTGTGGCCCCCAAGGCTTTGGGTACCATGTTGCCGCGCGGCGACCCTCGCGATAAAGCTGCTAGTGACGACGGCCAGGGCTGGTCGGAAGCTGCCGTCTTCGCCACAAGCACGGCCGTTGTCTTGACATGTGTCGTCGAGAACAAAACTCGGGTTCGGGGAATGCTAGGCCGCGTGTTAGCTAAGATCCTGGAGACATAGAAAAAATTGATGAGCTAAAAAGATGAGTGGATTTACTATTTTTATCAAACGTGTACAAGTTCCTCGGTTTTGGCATACATGTCCTGCATTGTATGATTTCTTTTGCCTTTGGCCTTACAGTAAATATAATTATAATATATTTATATCACTTCAGATATAAACATATTCCTTTAGTTATGCACATATATATATATATATATATATATACTTCATCATGAAAATCTATATAAATAATAATAACAAAAACAATAGCTGAATGTTTACGTTGGGGAACTGGGAATTCGAGACATATAGGAAATCAATAATAACCAAGAAGCCTGAATTTACTAATGAGTTGGCTTCACGAACACAAACTCACTTCACTTGAGACTGACACTCATTTCACGCTCATAGGCACATATAATCACAACCACACACTCCCTCGCTCACTCTCTAACTCGACTGACTCTCCACACCAACTTGCTTACCGTTTATCAGTCTTCTTCCGCTTCAACTACCACATCACGCGGGTCTGCTCCACCCCAACACCGTTGCCACTCAGCCCGCATCGGCTTCATCAAGTCTGTCTGCTCCAGTCGCATCTTGTCCCAAAACACCCATCCCCAAATCTTGAGTAGATATGGCACCCGCCACGCCGCCACGTTGCTGTATGTGCTGCGCCACATCTGGGTCCATGCTAGTGGCGGCGCCGTCGGGTCCCCGTCTCCACGAAACGGAAACGCCACTCTCCGTAAGCTCAGTTCGGCGCGGTGCTCTGTGCTTGTAGGCCGAGGAACGGTGCGGAGGTGTGCTGGACAAACGCCAATGAACAGGCTTTGGCTGCCGGATGGGGCACGACGCATGTTTGTGGCGAGGAGCAAGGCCATATTCACAGGCTCTGTGATGTCGTAAAGCATGGTGCGCAGAAACACAAGGCCGCGTAGGATGAAGCCCTCGCGAAACGATCGCTCCTCCTCGTCAGTTATTGTGACTATCGATGGTAGCGCCGGCTGTGTTTCCGACAATGGGATATATCCTGGCCATGATACGTTGGAAGACGTATCTCGCGCAGAATTGATGGCATCACGATATATCACACCAGCGAAGGCATGTATAGTGAGAATCTCGGCAACTTCCCACGGCTCAAGCAGATCCAGGAAGAGAGATACAAGCTCACGATACTCGGTGAGACGTGGCTCGGGGCCGGCGACGAGACACAAGATTTGGAAGCGATATACGGCGCGGGTAGTGCGCACAGCTTCAGATGAAGTAAGAGACACACCGGCAGTTCGCATAGAGGTCGATTTCTCTGTCTTATATGCACGAATGGCAGTGAATGCACCGCTACCAGGTGCAGTAGCAGTGATAGTGGGGGTAGCATAGTCAGTGTTACACCGGGGCATGCGGGCTATAGACCAGGCAACACAGCGGTCCCGCACCGGGGCCGCATAGTTTCGGAAGAACGAAAGCATGTAGCTACTCTCAGCAATAGATAACCTGGTGTTTCTTGGCAAGCAGCGGCCGTCAGCCAGCATGGCGGCATAGTCTCCCAAAACTCTGTGCATAGCAGCCACACGTAATTCCATTGAGACGTAATGTGATGGCTTAAGCATCTGCAGCTGGTAGACGGTATAAACATCAATAAGCACACTACCAAAGTACAAATGCAGATACTGCTGTAGGAAGAAGCGGCGATTACACAGATATGCAGCATGCAAGCCCGGTGAGGCCCGTACAGCCGAGCGTCGGGCTTCGTGCGGTAATAGGGAGATGATCAAGAACAGGATCTCAGGAGGAAGCCGCTCCAGGCGGCTCGGCTGCAGGCCGGACAGCGGCGACGCTAGAAATGGTATGTCAGGCATTTAAAAGCTCCTGTTTTTTCTCGACGATTTTTACGAAGCAAAAATCAGGACTAGATATTTAAAGAGAGAGGAAACAAAAAACGAGGTTCGCAAAAGCAGAAGTTCAATATAAAGGAAAAAACCCAAGAACAGGAACGAAACAGGCAGACGGAATGTCGTGTTATTAGGCGGATTTCGGGCTTCAAAGCGAACTCTGGGCGAAGTTGCAAGATAGCAGTATTGGGGCACATGCAAGGCTGTCGTCATGCGTGCAGTAGCAAGAAGCGAGGCTGATATGACGATTGTAGCTATCAAGCCCATATAAACACTAGTGATGCCGTTGAAATACGACGTGGAACGCCCGAGTTGACGATGGTGATAAAAGACTGAATGACTCTAGTCTAAGCAGTCCTGATGACAGGCTTTTTGACCTCTAAACAACAACGAATGTGACAAGCTAAAGAAAGGTGAAGAAAGGAAATGCACAAAATGACAAAACTGATACGATGTACCAAAATCGCAGTTCCTCTTCACATCTAAACTCAAAGATAGGGAGCATAAGTGCCAATCACAGGGGAATTGCCGATTTGGTGGCTTGCTTGTGCTGGTATGTCGGATAATAATACGTTTTTCTTGCTTCACGACATTTATATCAAGCAACAGCTTAGAAAGCCTTTATTTATTCACAGCTTCATGTTGCGTCGTTGTAAATACTCACTATTTCAAGGAGTCTGTCAGGCCAATCAAAAAGGGATAACCAAAAGAAGGGGCCGGACTCTATATTAGCCAGCCATGAGATTTGATTCTTTCTTCGGGGGCACAAACGGCTCGCCAAGGAACCAAATGAAGGAGAAAAAAAGACAGGGCTTTCTTAAAAGGTAACAACCAACTACTAGTCTCCGAGTGTCTGGTATGCTAGCCAGCAGTGTTTTTTTATCTGCAATTAGCTTCTTTTAGCTACCATCAATGCACTGATGATCTACAAAGAGCGAATGATAATCAGCCAGCTGTTTCTTGTGGCGTTTTCTATGTGCTTTGAACTGTGCTTACAACGTGTCTTTTGTCTTTAAACTCAGAAATTGGAATACTAATGTTGGATGACCGCATTGCCTCTTAGCCTATTTGAAAGGGGACACATTTTCATCATGCATACATGCTATATTGCCAGGAAAAAAGGAGATTAGGATGATTCAAGAATCTTCGCTTGCGGAAGCAATTCATAGCCCATGGCGATGGCTGGATCATCAAGCAACATGCTTTTTATTTGCTAATCATCGTTTGTCTAGTGATTATCAAGAGACTCCTTTCAGGCCCCTTCTCTTGCTCTCCTGTATAATCTTCACGTGCTTCTATCACTATGTCTCAGTTGTTAGGAGTATCCGTGACATTGTAATAGAGGGTGTGATGAAAACGATCCATGCTTCCTTAACCAATAAAAAGAAAACGCCTGTAGCAGTAACTTTCGTCAAGCTATTCTGTATAGTCTATAAATATTGTAACATCTAGTAAGCGTCGTGGATTAGTTCGTGATGTTACATACTCAGTACGACTACAACTCATTTGTTACTGCCGTGTCTTATAATATTATATTTATTAGGTCATCATATTGTGACGTGTTAGTTCCTTTAGTAGGGTTAGGAAGAGGGAAGGGTTATATAGAATTTCTGTGGATTCTATCACTAAACAAAAGGATATTTTTGTATGTCATTAAAAAGAATATGATCGGTATAAGGTTATTCTGACCCTAGTATTAAAGCGGAGTTTGCCTATAATCTGGGCGATGGAGTCATTGTTTTTACATATATTTTTTTAACATATTCTACCAATCAGTTTAGTTTTGCTTTGAATAAGATATCTCAGTTATTGGTTTAATTATCACTTTCTCACCGAAGGCAGCGCGTCTATTAAACTAGAAATCACCAGTAACCATCATTGGCGCAGTACAATCTACAGGAGCTAAAAGCTTGTCTTAATCGGCACGTGCCTAGCAACTTGGCCGGGTTATAGATAATTTTGACAAGTAACACTTGTTGGAAAACTATCACTAAGTAAAACTTACCGTTGCCACAATCACGTAATATAGCAGACAGAGACAACCAGCTAGCAATGACAACAACTTGATATTATGCTCCCTGGATAGGCTATGTGAATATAAAGCTTATGTCGTCGCCTTAGAAGCTGCGAAGGGCTAGTATATGTATAACTAATTAGAGTGAAGGTTTTGTTTAGCAGGAAGACTTAGTTTTATTATGATGGCACACTAGTTATATAACATGTATTTATGAAGTCTTTCGATCCATTCCATAAACGTATATTGACCGCTAGAATAACATCCATTTACCTATGTTGAAGTCACAGAACCTGTACTTGAACAATCGTTTTATGAATATGTCAAACAAATTACGAGGCTCTACACCGCCTAGCATCATACCATTTGATTTTATTTCTTAAACTCTATGGAACGGATCACCTTGAACTTCTCCTTGATTGGCCACTCCTTCACTGCAAGGCCTAAAAAATTGTTACTTTAGGAACTATAACCTTGGCACGCAAGCCGTCCGATTTCGGCCTGATATTCCATTCATGAAACTTTTTTTCCTTTCAATGTGACTGGTTGAAATAATATTTTCGAGTTTTTTCCCTCGGCTTTCTTATAGCTGTTGAACAAAGCCTGTAGTAAGCATGAGAAAGAAAAAAAGGAAGAAAAAAACTTCAGTAGGCGAGATGCCGCCGGAGTTGTCCGGTGTTCTCTACCGCAATTCTCTTCTTCCTTCTCTTAACTCTATACTGAACATAACCTAACGAACTTATTTTATTTCCGAATATTATCACTACGCTATGCTCTGATAATAATAATATAACTGTTCTCGTGCTATAACTAAAAGCAGCTGCAATATTGTATTCCATGCAGAGTATAAGTCGTCGACGCCGCCAACTCGAGAGCATGTTCATCGCTAAAACATTTCCAAAATTACTCTTCTGTAGTCTAACTTAAAGCGAGCTGTTATGCTGATTATATTCACTCTTGCCCTCTTTATGCTCTGTAGCTTGGGGCTACGATCTGTTGGCAACTAATCCCGACTTATACAAATAAGGAAACCTTCCAGGAACCGTTGTTACTACCGTTCACGGATATGTGCTGCTTATGGGAAGTTGGGCATAGTCCTGATAATCAGCCGTTAGCCGTTAGCCGTTAGTTAGTTAGTTAGTTAGTTAGTCAATTGTGACTCTAATCAAAGCTATAATAGTAGTATTAGGAATGAGTCGTCTTCATTTCTTCTAGTTACTCTCATATCACGATGTTTCTCTACTAGTTGACTTCGTCATAAGAACCTAGCCATTGAAGAAACGCTGCATGTAGGGCTCGATACTTGCTCTATGCCTCATTTAGCTTCCTACGTAAGCTGCGTAAATATGAATACTACATCTCCGTTCGTAGAGTATTTATAAGATACAACCTTAAAGATACTATTCGTAGAGATAGTATTGAAAGCGCTACAGGGTTAGGGTCTATCGTATATTTATGACATTTACAAAAAATAGTGCAAAGCTGCCAGCTGGCTTGAACACAGTGCTACCAAAACAAGGGCACATATACATACTAATGGTATAGTAAATTTTAGCCACCCGCTTTTTTTGGAAAAAACTCAAAAAACTCCACTGTCGATTGCTACTTTGTATAGTATTTATTAGTTTACTTGGCTTCAGTTAAACCAAAAAAAAAGGTATGGTTCAGCGCTATGAAGAATCTTACTGTCGCTTGCGAGTGAAGCAGAAACCCTAATGAAACAAGGCGAAATGGAACTACATAGTATGTCCGATCAACTTAGATCTTTAAACGCTGAGGCTGAAGAACAAAAACATCACAAGTCAAAAAATCAATGATAGAACATATACATAGACAATGCAAAGTGGACGTTGGCTAAGAGATACAAACTAAAGAGTGAATTGAAACTGCATGGGGGCATGATACGTATAGATGCTTACGAAGGCGTTAAAATAAAGAGGTACCTAAAAAAAGGGAACAAAGCATAGAAGCATATAGTAGTAGTAGCGCGTTTATTACTTTTCGGGCGAGCCTACTGTTGCACGTTGGCGATGTACGCATCAAGTTCCTTCTCAGTCCAGTCCCACAGCTTCTTCGCTAGATCTAGATCGTACGCATACGCTGAGCCACCGCCTAGAATACCGACTGGAGTGTAGTATTCGCCGTTGACCACGTCCTTGGATGTAGCTGCCCATAGCTGGTTGAGCACACCCTTCTCGACAGGCGTGAATAGGTTGTTGGCTAGTGTGCTGATTCTCTGGATGACCCACGGAGTGCCGGTGGTACCGTTCACCAGATTAGTCTGTACAATACCGGGATGCACGGAAATGGCCTTGAGCTGCGGGTAGGCGACGGCTAGCTGGCGCGCAAAGAGGATATTGGCCAGCTTGCTCTGGCCGTAACGCGGGTACGGACCCATTGCATCAGCAGTAGTCTTGAGTGAATCAAAGTCGATGCCTGAGTAGGCGAGAACGTGGCCGGCAGACGCTAGGCTGATCACACGCACATCAGCGTCCTTCTCAGCTGCAGTTTTAGTCAGGACTGGGATCAACAATTTGGTCAGTAGGGCATGACCCATGTGGTTAGTGCCAAACTGCAACTCGTAGCCATCAGCAGTCAAGCCGGCCGGTGAGGCCATGATGCCGGCGTTAAGCAGGAGAAGGTCCAGGCGCTGCTCCGCAGCGAGAAATTCGGCAGCGGCAATACGCACGCTCTCAAAGGATGCTAAGTCAAGCTTGATGAAACGCACGTTGGCACCGGGCACGGCAGATTTGATTTCATCAATGGCGACAGCGGCCTTGGTGGGGTCGCGAGTAGCCAGGTAGATGGCGGTGGGCGAGTGGGCAGCTAGTTCTAGGATGCTTTGCTTGCCCAGGCCGTTGTTTCCGCCAGTGACAAGCGCGATTTTACCCTCTAGGGACGGGATATCGGTAGCTGGCGTGAAAGTGACGCCGCCAAAGAGGTTGAATCCGAAAGGCATGGTGAACTGTTGATATTGGTATGGGAAGAGGGAAAGCGAGAAGACGATGCAGAAGCGCAGCAGGCGGATGCAATAGAGAGTAAAAGTGCAGGCAGGTTGATAACACCAAAGCAAGGGCGAGTTAATAGCACTGCTAACTAGGGGGATAGCTCGACCGAAGCTAGAGCTTCTGACTGTAGCGTCATTGGTAGAGGAACTTGACCGAATCTGGAAAGGTATGTGGACGGGCTGCTCCAAGGCCCCGGTATATTGCTTTACCTGGGTTTCCATGGCCTAGAACAGCTGTGGTAGGCGGATTCAAGGGTTATCTATCGATTATCGATTTGTTATCAAGATGGCGAAGTCTGAGCGCGGATTCGTATTTTGATAGAAGGATGATGCACAGCTCGTTCGGCGTTGCAAATGATGCTGATGAGGGATGGAGATGATGAAGGGATGTCATTTGTTTTGTTGTTGTTAGGCCAGTAGAGTTATTGGGCTTACAAGTCATATTTATATATGATATCGTAGTATGAGGTATACACAGCACCTTATATTGAAGCATTTGTGATGATCAGTTATCCGGTCTTTCCCTAAATTTTGCCTCCAATGCTGTCCATCCGTCTACTTGCAAATGTGATAAGAGGAGGGGCGGTCAGAGTGTCAACAGTGTGTATTTGGATGTGCACGGCCAATGTATAAGATCATCATGTCATGGCAGCTGCAGGCAGACGGCAGATTCTGCATAATTTCTCCGCATTTGAAAACTGGACTGGCCGGTGGGGCAGGCCAGGAACGAAAGAAAGTGACAGGAATGGGAAAAAATATGCAGGCAGAGTAGAGGTGCAGCTTAACCAAATCAGATATATGCAAAAACAGCTCGTCGCCGCAGGTACCGGCGATGTTTCAGCGCTTGCAAAAAGGTACATTCAGTATCGCATTGGAAGCGGGCTGGCCAACGGGCCCCTTTCTTTGCAGATGACAGCGATTTGATTGGCCAATTAGCTCTGAATTTTTTTTTATGTAACTTGGCCTGAGAAACTTTTTTTTTGCTTGTCCTACAAAGCTGGCAAATATTTTAACTACTGGCGAAATCGGCGGCTTAATTATTTGGTTTATATTAGCTTTTTGTTTTCCCCTATAAGACACGCATAATCCCAAAGCTGTCGAGCCGAGTCGTTGTCCTGACCGACTGCAGCTAGTGGAGACCTTCTATGATGTGTTGGCCAAGTATTTTCAGGTCGTCGGCGACGGTTTGGAGGAGCAGTATCGGTAGGTCTGCGTCGAATGCCTGTGAGAGGTTTTCCTGAGCCACAGTATCTGGCGGAAGCTTTGATGGGGAGCTGGGATGCTGCACATAAGCAAAATACAGAAAAGACAAGAATAGACAAGCAAAGATGCGTATCATGTTGTCGTACTTGGCTAGTGTGATGCCGTGAAAAGTCTAGAACCACTAGGCTTTTTTCTGCCATAATCGTGTTAATTGTGTGCTCTGTTACCCGTAAGAAAAAAAAAAAAAAAAAAGAAGAGCTTCTGTCACTTGTTCTCTCGGTGTTCGCTGATCGCATTCGTGGATTTTCCAGGGACAAGGGGCGGAAATGCGAAGGGAAGATGAGAGATGCAACAGAGCAAGAAGTGCACCAGAACATAGAACAAGGTCCCTAGATAGAAGGCACTCTCAGACCTGGATCGTGTAGTCTTTATGAGGTCTAGCTTAGTACTGTAAAGTCTTGCCGGTATATGTATAAACAAGACTAGTTATCTGTCTTAAGCAAACATTGTATGTGAACTTTGGCACAATGTTAAGCCATGATGTTGACCATCTTTTGTTCACTATGAAGGATACTAATAGATAAACAGGCAAATCTTGGCCTATACAAGGAATGGGTTTTGTCCCTGCTTGGTGCAGCAAAACAGCAGAGAATCACATGCGGGTATGCGGTCACTCTTAGTCATTTTGCTTGTTCACGGGCGAGCACATTATTTACTTCTTTGAAGACCCGATCCCAGTAAAACCCCCAGACTTTTCCTCCCTCTGCCTTTGTTGTTTCTCTTCTTTCACCTCCAACAAACACATCTAGCCCAGCCACCGTCAGCCCGGTCACAAAAGTAAGAGTCATCAGAGTCATTAGAGTCATCCATTGATTCATCCATCCCGGTCTGTCGTGCTTTCTCCAGATCTAAGAAGCTAGTTTTTTCAGTCACCACCTAGTCTGGCCTCTCGTCTCTTTCTCCACTGTCCCTGCTGCAACAACAACAGCCTGTCTGTTTTGATAGCCATCGGCATGCTGCCTGTGCTCATTGCTATTGTTCATCAAAGACTGCTAGCCAATATGTAGAGTGAAAGCCACAGGATTACTGCTTGCCCATCGCCTCAATCTACTGCCCATTGCCCTCTACTTCACAACCCACTGTTTTTTTCGTCGTCACTCACTGTCCTCAACTCGCCTATACGCCTGTCCATTATCTATCGTTACAGCATCCCTTCTGACTGTATATCCAATCATGGCTGTTTCGTTTACGTGAGAACCATCCAAACTTGAGAGCCAAACAACTAACATTCTTAGGTCTGTGTCTACGCATTCATCTGTCAAATTAAACGACAACCAATTCACCTCTCACGAACAGACCTTCACAATGTGCGGCGCCGAAGAAGACAACACTCCAGTCCCGACCTCAACCGTTGGTCCTGATGGTCAGCGTAAGTCATAGCTTCTTCTTGTCCCCCTTCCTCGAGCTTACCGTGACGCTACATAACAAGAGCATGAGTGGCCGTGTTTTTTCTTTTTCTATGAGAGACAGGAACATGCCGTCCGTGATGGAGCCCTTTTTTCTCCCTACCAGAGCCTGGCTGCATTGCGTTGCGTTGCGTCAAGAGTCTATTTAGCCTAGCCTAGCTTGCGGCTCTACTGTGCTCCGGTCCTATTCCGGCTCGCCCAAGCACAATAGCAAAAAAAACAACATTTTTTTCGTTGCTGCCGCTTGGCTTTGCAAACTCTACGCTTGCACTTCCTTGCCACTTCTTCTCCATAAAAATTATCTTTTGCTCTACACTGAGAGCGACTAGACCTAGTCGGGATGGCGGCGACGCTGAACCCCCCCCCCCCCGGCTCCTTGATCTCGACCTCTGTCATAGTCTTCTTGCCTGCTACATAAAAGTCTCTTTTTCCCAGCCGACTTTGACTTTGCTCTTCCTGTCCTTTTTCTCCTTCCTGTTTGATCTTGATCATTAAATCCTTCTTGTCTTCTATTGCCCATTGAGCTTCCTTTTTGCCGTCAACAGCTTCCATCATCATACTCGTACACTCTCTGCATATCCCACTACGCCTACATACACTATACTTATAGCGTCCGACATTCACCAATACTCACATAATGTCCGCCCTTACTGAAGGCCACCCCGGCTACACGGCCGTCCAGACCCGTGAAAACCCTCACCCCAAGCCCGCTCGCAACCCATACGAGGCTATTCCCGACTACTTGGTAAGTCTCTACTTCATAGTCATGACTTCGTAATCAATATCTAACTTTTTTTGTTCCACAGAGCAACGTCCATCGCTACAAGATTGTATGTCTTACACCCACCAATGCGTTCCTACATTCAACTTTTTGATGCGGAATCGACTGCCGACTGCTGCCACCCCCCCAAAATAGAAAGATACATTGCTCACCCAGAACAAATCAATATAGCAACTGATCGGCCAACGAGAGACCACAGCACTGACCACTTTTTCTTTGAGCTTTTAGATCGAATCGACTCTGCGTGAGGGCGAGCAGTTCGCTAACGCCTATTTTGACACTGGTAAGCATGAACCAATCATACGCTGGTGTTGATGTAATTCACTTTACTAACTTTTTTTTCTCTGTAGCTAAGAAGATCGAGATTGGTACATACTATCCCACCACATATCAAACTATGTACACGCAACAGAACATTAACAAAATTTATAGCCAAGGCCCTTGATGATGTGGGTGTCGACTACATTGAACTGACGAGTCCTGCTGCGTCTCCCCAGTCCCGCGATGACTGTGTCGCCATCTGCAAGCTCGGTCTTAAGGCCAAGATCTTGACTCACATTCGCGTATGTGCAATCATGTGATATATGGAGTACTAGATTCTAACACTTAATAGTGCAACATGGACGATGCGAGAATCGCCGTCGAGACTGGTGTTGACGGTGTCGATGTTGTCATTGGTACCTCGTCTTACTTGATGGAGCATTCTCACGGCAAGGACATGACATACATTAAGAACACTGCTATTGAGGTCATCAACTTCGTTAAGAGCAAGGGCATTGAGATCCGTTTTTCATCCGAAGACTCTTTTCGCAGCAATTTGGTCGATCTGCTGGCCATTTACTCTACCGTCGATCAGATCGGCGTGAACCGTGTCGGTATCGCTGACACTGTCGGCTGCGCCGGTCCCCGTGAGGTCTACGATCTGGTTCGTACCCTGCGTGGTGTCGTTTCTTGCGACATCGAGACTCACTTTCATAACGATACCGGCTGCGCTGTTGCCAACGCTTATACTGCTCTGCAGGGTGGTGCTACTCACGTCGACACCTCCGTCCTGGGTATCGGTGAGCGCAACGGCATCACCCCTCTTGGCTCGTTCTTTGCCCGCATGGTTGTTGCCGCCCCCGAGTACACCAAGAGTAAGTACAACTTGAAGAAGCTAAAGGAAGTTGAGGAGCTGGTTGCCGATGCTGTCTCCGTCAACTTGCCCTTCAACAACCCTATTACTGGTTTTTGCGCCTTTACCCACAAGGCCGGTATCCACGCCAAGGCTATCCTCAACAACCCCAGCACTTACGAGATTCTAAACCCCGCCGACTTTGGTCTGACACGCTACATTCATGTTGCCTCGCGTTTAACTGGCTGGAACTCCATTAAGGACCGTGCTGCCCAACTGGACATTGAGATGACCGATGCCCACTACAAGGAGTGCACTGCCATGATCAAGAAGATGGCCGACATCCGTTCTATTGGCCTGGATGATGTCGACTCCATCATTCACGCTTACTACAAGGGTCTGAAGGAGGGCAAGACCATGTCTTCCCTGGACCATGTCCTGGATAACATGACCGAGGATGAGCGCCAAACCGTCATTCACGGCCCCGGCAAGCGTTCAGCCGATACTTCCGATGCTCCTACGGCCAAGAAGGTTTGCGCCGAGGAGACCTCTGCTTAATCAGCATTACTCCGTCTCTTCCTCGCTCTTTATGCAACAATACGTGTATTACGATTTGACTTTTCTTTTTCCTCATTTTCTTTACAAAAGCCTTATCTTTGCAGCTACTGTTCGTTCGTTTCTACGCCAAATTTGAGTGCGAACTCTTTGTTACTCCTTGTTTCAAATCCCACTTCCACCTTTTTGTTATTACTATTCTCTTTTTTTCTTTATTTTTACTTCAATTTTCTCGATTTACTATATGGATCTTACTGCTCTTTTTCTCAAATCATGTTTTCTTACATCTTCTGTTATGGCATTTAGGGAGTTTTGGAGTAGCAAAAAAACATATGTTGAGGTCAAATATACATTATATATAATAATGGTATTCTATAAATATGCGCGATATATTTTTTAAATTGAGACGTCTTCATCATGTCATTGCATATATTTTAGAACGGAGACAGTGTCTGTTGGGATATTGTGTAGATAGAGTAGACACAAATCATGTATATATTATGTATGTATGGGAAAGCAAACCAAGAAACGCAAATCAAAACAAGACATGTAGAAGTTTGTATGCAGAAGCTTCTTTACGCCCTCAACCACGAGCAGACGCCCAAAACGAAGACGCTTAACATGACATCATTACGTACCGTCATGAAGAACTGACCATAACGCATCAACAGTTTGATATATGCATTGATTCGCGGCGGCAGAAAGCTAAGCACGGTGCCGAGGATGCCGGGAATACCAGCAGCGGGAGAATTCTTCTCAGCAAAGTAGCGGGCGGAAAGTAGCACAGCCTCACCGGTGGCGAACATCCAGAGAAGGTCTGTGGGCGAGCGCAAGGCGGCGAAGGAGGAAGCGCCGGCCGAGGAAGAAGACGAAGGGGAGAGGGCAGCGGATAAATCAAGGTCGGGATCGAGGCGCTGCGAGAGGGCGCCGGTGAAGGGGGTCTTGAGGGCGATGAAGAGGCCGAGGAATAGAGCAAAAAGGACGTGTAGGATGCGGAAGAGCGAGGCGCTACGCGAGGCGGTTGTCGATTCAACTGGGCTTGCCGGCGGAGCCATGCCAGGGAAACCGCCTGCGCCGTCTGCGCCGGGAAACCCTGGCATGCCCCCGGCACCACCCAGCATCTGCTGTAACATAGCGAACGGATCAGCAGCCGCATCGCCGTCCATGCCAGGGAGCCCTGGCATGCCACCTACACCAGCACCGGTTGAACTAGCAGCAACAGAGGGATCCAGACCGAGCATCAAGCTGCGTAGCTGCGCCTCAGACATATCGTGGACGCCAGCTGGATCAGGACCCGCAGCTAAGCCCGCAGGCGACGGAGAAAAGGCAGGAATCGGCGGGCGACTCGTCCGCAGCGGCTCGTAGAAGTGGCGCGAGATATCGACTTCATCGGGATCTTCACTCGCAGTGCCAGTAGCCGCGGTGCGCACTGAGGTAGCAGAAATGGAGTCTGGGTTGAAGCTAGGGCCAGAGCCTGTGCCTGACACAGTTGCTGGAATAGCAGCAGCAACATCTTCTTCCTCGGTAGCTGTCAACAAAAAAAGAAAGGTTAGTTTGTTTTGTCATCATCCAAAAGCGAAGGACCATGGCAAGGTAGAAAAGTAGAAACGCTTCACGTACGTCGTCCGCTGAGACCTGTGATCTTGTTGAGCCGTGACGAGCCGCCAGCGCGGATCTTGGCTGCACGACGTTCTTTGCGGAGACGAGCCTGCTCGGATGCCCGAGCAGCAGCTGCATCAGCATCTGATGCGTCCATTTTCTCTAGTGTTTTAACCTCTATAGAAAGAAATTCAAGGACAAGGGAGAGCGAGATAGTAAAGTGAAAAGTGGTGTCGAGGTACAGCGAGTCTGATGAGGTTGGAGCGTGACGAAGGTGAAATAAAAAGTAGGAAGATAAGGCGAAGGAAAAATGTTGACTAAACGTCGGGGTTTTACTCGACGCCAACAGATCGTAGTGATGAGCCTTTACTAAGAATTTCAAGTATGAGAGATTAAGAGAATACAATCCAAGAAACTTCTAGAGCTGCCCTAGCAATAGAGAATTGTCATCATTACGTGAACAAGCAACTTGTTCACATTGAGAATCTTCAAATCGTGGTCCAGTCAGCTCTCATTATTGCTTATCTTATCAGAAAACCACGGGGTTAGGGTTAACCACATCTTCGTCGCTCTAGGCTCATGTGCAATAGTAACATGCCCTTTGGTCTAGTAATGGAATTCATAGGCGATAATATATAACATAACATATGTGCAACAGTAACATACAAAATAGCAAACTATAATCAATCCATTATGCTAACAAAACAAACAACTGTGAATCCATATGCTAACGACTTGTAAGAGTCAGGCATAGTTGCCCTCGCCCTGTAACCTTATATGTGCCATTTCCTGTTTATGTGTCGCCATCTTCCATGATATAGCTCCGCATGATTGGATCTACATGGAAAATAAACCATACGCGCTATTTAACCCGGGATTCTCGATGTGCAGTATCACAAGAAAGAAAAACACATTATCTCTATAGCTAAAACACGTTGTTATATAGAGACACGCCTAAGCTTAAGGGGTAGCCTTGCTCATGCTGAGGAGACGCTTCACGCCAATCTGTGCAGCTGTATGTTAGTGTTTGGGATTCAAAGTGTATGCGTTGAGATAGAACGAGTACTTACAACCCATTTGCCGCATTCATCTGGCTTGTTGTTTTGAATATCACCAAGAATTCCCTGCGCAGTTCCATAGTCCTTGATATCCAGACCCTCAGCCAGAGCAACTAGCTGCTCAATTGTATCGGGCTTTACAAGCTCGCCCTTGTTAAGCGCATCAAACAGGATGTTGATTCGCTTTTGTGTGTCCTTAACCTGAGCCGAATATGTAGCTGGTGCCGAAGCAGCTACACGCTTCATGTCACGGGTGAAGATTTCTACTAGACGTAGAGCATTGGTGGGGATATTGGGATACTTGTTACCATTCGGAGACGCTGACACTGGAACCATCGTCGGGGGAGGAGGCGTCGCTATACCCATTGGGGTAGGTGCTACCTGAGGCGGGGTGCCGACCTGAGGAGGACCTCCTGTAGGAAGTCCGGCACGCGGCGGAGGTGCGACTGATGGACGAGAAGCTTGAAGAGGTCCGCCCATAGGAGGGCCAGCCATTGGTGGGGGAGCTGCCTGGTAGTTGGTAGGAGGAGCCTGAAATCCAGCAGGAGCATAGGGGCTAGGAGCACCCATGGTTGGAGGAGGGCCATAAGGATTGGCAGGTGGGGGACGAACACCGACCTGAGGAGGAGGAGCCATCATTCCAGCTAGTTGGGGCTGATTAGTGTGTGACGCAGGTGCAGGAGCATAGCGGTTTGTAGGGGGAGCAGCTGCAGGAGGGGGCGCATTGTATGGTGAGTTCATACGAGGAACTTGAATCTGAGGGACAGCTGCTGCCGCAGGAGGAGGCGCGTAGGTGCTGGCGGCAGTTGAGGATGGGCGAGGAGGGCCTTGTTGGAATCCGTTCTGGGGAGTACCAGCAAGAGGCGAAGTCACCCGGCCTGCTCCGGCAGGGCCCTTCGGGGGCGGGGGCGGCGTAGACGAAGATCCAGGACCACCGTATGGGCTGATGGGTGGAGGAGCAGTCATGGAGGGTCCATTAGGGAACGGCGAGGTAATCGGCGCGGGCTTGGTTCCAGGCGTCGACTTGCGCACAGGTGGCTTCGTCACCATAGGCACATCGTTCCAAACCGTCATATTCTTAGCCTTGGAAGGAGGAGCAATGCCGGCGGCAGGAGGCGTACTGCGTGGAGGGGCAGAAAAGTTCGGAGGCGGCGCACCGTATACAGGAGCAGCAGCTGCAGGAGTGTAGCCGCCATACTGAGGAGCCGCTGGGTTAGCGCCATAAGCGCCGACCGGAGGCGCATAGGGGTTGCTGGGCACAGCAGAAGGAGCCGCAGGGGCGTAAGGGTTCGAGGGAGCTGGAGCTGAAACGGCAGAGGCATATGGGTTGCCGGCAACCACAGGCGAACCGCCAATGATATTGGAGCTGACCGGGGCATACGGGACTGCGCTGCTCGAAGCAAGATGGTTGGAAGACATTGAAGGCACCGGGACGTGCGACGATACAGGCTGATATGCGACCGGGGCAGCCGGCTGGCGTACGGGCAGACCTCTTCTGTTCGCTGCAGCAATGTTGACAGCAGTAGTCTTGGTCGAGGAGGACGTCGCAAGCTTGACTCGCTCGCGGGCAATGTCGGCAGCAGGGTAAACCGTAGGCAGCAGGTCTAGGTACTTCTGGGCAACGACCAGCTTGCCTTGCTCGGCAACGAGATTGGCGTACTCGGTGTACTTGTCATACAGAGAGGCTAGCTTCCAGTTTTCGGTGACGGCCTTATCGCTGTCTTGGAACTTGGTCACGGCGCGGAACACAGAAACTTTCTCGATGAATGCCTGCAGCACGCGCGCGTGGATTGAGAAGCTGGTATCGACACTAGGCGTCTTGAGCTCAGCGTCTTGAGCTTCCTCCATCTCGGAAATCCATATTTGAACCACCTTCTCCAGTTTCGAAGCCACAAGGTAACAGAACGAGGCGTCTTTGCGCTCGCCCGATTCTAGAATGCGGTCACCGAGAGCCTCGCAGAGGTCTGAGAAGTCAGTAGGCGCAGAGTATGTGCAGAGAATAGCCATAGTTTGCTTCCAGTCATCCAGTTCGGCATTGTACACAACATCCCACAGGTTCTTGGAGATGACAGAGCTGAGGAGACGGATATAGCTCGGCTTGCCGTCTTGCTCAGCGAGGTACTTGACTTGAACCTTTTCCACTAACGCAGTGTCACCACAGTTAGCAATCACAAAGGCATCGGCCCAGCGCTTCTCACCAACACACAGGTCGACAGCTTTTTCAAACTTGCCGAGAGTTAGAGCCGAAGTGATATCTTGCTCAACCTCTGCTTCACTCTCGTTGTATAAAGCAAATGGCTTATCAGTCTTGGTACTCTTGCTGGCTGAAAGGTTGGCAAGGAAATCATCCTCGTCAAGCTCACCGTCGTCATCGGCACCACCGAAGAAGTCGTCATCATCTTCGTCCTTCTTCTTCTCATCGCTGGACTCAGTCTCCTTCTCGCTCGCCTTCTTCGCTTCGACGCCATTGACTACGTCCTTGTTGAAGCCTAGAAATTCAATAATGCGGTCCCGTACATTGTTGCTAGACAGAGTCTTAATGACAACCCAGTCGGCTTTCTCCTCGTCTGATGCCGAAGCCTTTTCTTTGCTTGTACAAATCTCGGCTAGATTACCCGAGGCCAGAAACTCTTCAAACTTGTCGGTAGCAGCCGCAATTTCAGTGTCGGCTGAGAACTGGGTGATGACAACTTTGGAAGAACGGGCTCCTTCCGCAGATGGCTTGAAAACTAATAGCTTACCACCAAAGCCAAAAGAAGCACCAATGGGACGTTCCATCCATTTGGGAGCTTTGGGAAGAGTGAAGAAAGTCTCCTTTGGTTGGGTCTGTGCACTAGCAAAGAAATCTTCGCCGTCTAAGCCGCTTGCGACAGCAGCTTCTGGTGTAGGAGCATTAGTGTTTTGAAGGGTTTGGAACACGATCTTTCCATCGAAGCTAGCAGTCGCAGTTAAATTGGGGTTATGAGGGTTGAACTTGGTTGAGAAATTCCAGTTGGTGCCCTCTTCGAACACACCGTAGAGCTGACCGGTCTGGGGGTTCCATAATAGTGTTCTGCTGTCTTTGCCACTCGACAGCAGCAGTTCGGGATCTTGGGGACACCACGACAAAGACAGAACTCCTTGCTCGTGGCCCTGCATGGTGCGCTCGGGGGCATTGGAGTTGCGTAGATCCCACATATAGATAACCGGGGTGCTGTCATCATAGGAAGCAGTGATGAGTTTCGTTGAGTAGTTGGGATCCCACTCAATGGCGCTGATAGCTTTGCGGTTGTTGTTCAGTGTTACGGACTGCTTCTTAGTCTTGAGATCCCAGACAGTGACCAGACCGCCTGCACTGCCGGTAGCTAGGATATGCGACACCTTGCGGTTCCATGCGACGCACTCCAGATCATCGGGCCGGGCAGTAGCCGCACCGAGACGGAAGGGTGACGAGATATCGTTGACATCGTAGACAAAAAGCTCACCCTTGGCACCGGCAGCAGCAAGATAGTGTGCTTTTATCGGGTTGAACTGGAGAGACTTGATGGGACCACTGTGCTTAGTTGAGCGCGCAATAAGCGACTCCTCGGCGGAGGCACCGGTAATAAGCTTTGAAGCATCGTAAACGTCTAGGGCACCGCTCTCTAGGGCTGCAGCGATGATTCCATTGGGATACTTGTCGTCAGGTTGGCCCCAAGCAACGTCGAAGAATCTAGCGATGGAGGGGGTATACTGATGAGAAGGGTGTTTTTGGCAAGCGAACTTCTGAGCCGACGGGTAGGCTTACCTGGAATCGGAAATAATGCTGGCTAGGGGCTGCAGCTCGACATTTGACTCAAGATTGTCCAGATCTAGGTCCCAGATCTCGAGCTTGGTATCGTCAGAGAAGTCGGCGTCAACGGCAGCAGCACGGGTGCCGGTGACTACGAGCGGCTTAGCTGCGCCGGGTGACCAAGCAAAGGCCGCAGTGCGCTGAATCTCGCGAAGGCGGACCATTTTAGCGGTGGTCTCGAGCGATTGACGGGGCGGCGAGATTAAGGTTGGTGCTAGGTCTAGTCTGGTTGATGCAGTCGTCGAGATGTACTGTGGAGTGGTGAGTTCTGTGTATTGGGAGGGATATTGGCCAGCTTATAGCTTCCTGGATCGGCTTTGGAGACAGCAATAGCCAATTGGCGGAAGTTACAATTGATGCAGTCCAGACGGCAACAATGGAATTACAGCCTCGTGAAGCCAGCAAACGATGCAAGGGAAACAAAACCAAAGTAAAGCGAGGCTGCAGACAATGTGAGATCGTGATCTAAACAACGTCGTTTGCTTCTAGCCTTAGTGGCTTCCTATTATCTAAAAGTGGGATTTGAAGCCAGATTGCACAGCCAGTTTCACCCGCCAATTGCAGCAACTGCTACTTCTGGCCGACCCTGTAACTGCATCACTGCTTGCTTCTGAAGCCCAGGAGCTCGCAAGCATAGATGCCCCACCTTAATGGCTGACAGGTGGTAGATATAGTTACTAGCACCTGCCAACATCTTAGCACGTGATTGTACGCAGATTTCACTTACTAACCCATATGAAGCTTTGCGACGCTCTTGCTTGCGCTAACACAGATTCTTAATCGACCGCGATTCGTCTTTTCTTTTTTTTCATCTTCCCATCCCACAGTTATTCACCGAGATGGCAGAATCTTCAAGATGGAAGGCGACTGTCCACGTTGGCGGTCTAGCTCCAGTAGTTACTGCTGCTCATGTTCACGATGCTTTTATCCCATTCGGTGAGATCGTCGAGGTGAACGTCCCCAAGGATGACCGGTCAAACAGGAACTCAGACTCGCAGGCCCCGCCTGAAAATCGTGGCTTTGCTTATGTTGAATTCGAGGATGTCGATGATGCCAAGGAGGCCATTGATAACATGGACCAAGCTGAGTTTTTCGGCAAGGTGATCAAATGTTCTGCTGCCAAAGCCCCCAAGAGCGCAACTGAAGGCCTGGGAAGCAAGACTGCTGTCTGGGAACAGGTACGTGATAATTACTCACCTGGTACTAGAAAATCTACTAACATCACTATAGGAAGGATGGCTGTCTAAGCATGCTGCTGAAGATGAGGCAGACGAACCGGCAGCAGGTGGCGATCCTATGCAAGGCCTTGAAGGCCTTGATGTTGCTGGTCCCAAACCTTTGTGAGCCTTGTGGTCTTATCTGTTTTGAATATCTTGCTTTGCTTTTCATATATCTGAACCCCGTTATATTACACGAATTGGGTACTTAGTCTCATAGCAATGGCGTCGGCGTCGCGGAACATTGGCTTGCATCTGATACTTTTCTAATATCTACCTCTTACTACTTACATTCCTTCCTAACTGCAGCGAACCTTGAAACCCAAGATGTTATCTACATTTACTGTCATGAATGCATGATTTGTCACGGCCTAACAAATATTGAAAAGAATAGCATTAAATTGTATTTAGCTCATACAGCGATGGCTTGTCAATGGTATATGGCTCCAGGAACGTGCCTAAGCTTCCTGAAGCATAGTGGCCGGTCCTGGCCTGATGCTCAGCACTCTATCATGCCCATATAAAGGCTAGCACAGCAAGATTTCAGACGGTATATGACACACAGGGCGATTAGGCGAATACTTAATGATGCTCGGCGCTAGGCTTGGCGTCACCACCGGAGCGGGACAGACGGATAGTCTTGTCAGTCAGCAGGTGACGGGTTAGAGAGTATCCCCCGGCACCGACGGCAAAAGCGACAACGATACCTATATGACTGTTAGTATCTGAGGCTCTCAATGGTGTGTGAATAGTGAGGGCATGAATTACCGAGAGGGAACAGCTCAGGAGGGATGTTCTTCAGCTTGCGGAGTCTGGCAGAGACACCGTGGGCTACAATGAAAACATTTGATTTAGTAAGATTGATCGGACACAGACAGTTAAAGGGCGTTAATCGGCGAGTCGTAGTTTAATAGCCATGATTGGGGCAGGGAAGCTGGAGGTAAAGGGTTAGGTCATACCGGCCTGGTCCTCAATCTATGATTTTTGAACAATTATGGTTAGCTACTATCTGGCAAGGAGAAATCTCTAGAAGTGACACAATGCAGTAGCTGGAAAGCAACTACTAATCAAGGGCTGGACTGGCGGGTGACGAGCCAATTGGCCGCAGACGTGCCGAGCAGCAGCCATCAATCATATCGCAAAGTAGCGGCAGTAGCGTCGGAAGGGCAAGAAGGAAAATCGAGTATAAAACTTACGGGGGCCGCGCGCATCAGACGGGGAGTCTGACGCACCATACGGAGGCCAAGAGTAGCGTACATTTCGATGTGAATAGAGGGAGAGAGAGGTCCTTTTTTTGCTACTGTGGTTATGGAGACGATAAGATCGAATTGACAACAGAAATTCGGAAAAGAGTTCGAAATATGGTGGTGGAGATTCGCAGGACACCGAGAAAAGGCACTGCCAGCAAAAATACCGCCCTGCGATTGGATGGTTCTAGCTCTTCACTGGGTCGGTTCGGCGGGCATTCATTGTTATTTGACCCATATACTGTTTCCGCCCAGCCCTTTTTCTGTCTATTTTGCACTGCTTTAGGCCTAGGCCCCCATAGCAATTAGAAGAACCGCCGCGCAAATGGCCTGATTCAGCACCTTTTTTTTTTCCTGCGGGCGACTTACGCTGGAATTGGGTTGGTCAATTTAGTCTTCATTATTGTTCTGGCAATGTAGCGGCCTGGAAATTGAGGCGCAAAATGGGTTTCCCGTCCTCCCATCACCCAAATCGCCTAGCACCTGATTCGATGTCCTGCTCTGGAAAAAGATCGGCCTTTGCTGCTTTGCATCTTCGCTGCAAGTCCCTCTGCAATTAGCTTTTACGAACCTCTTTTTCAAGTTAGCTTTGTATTTATTTTTCCTGCCTCTTTTCCCACCCCATATCACCAATTGCCTTTGCGCCAATAACCGCCAAAATGTCCGACGAGTCCGGCGACGTTACCAAGCCCTTCAAGTTCGTCACTGGTAAGTGCAAAACAGGCTCTATTCAAATATAATTCTCCATCGCTATTTGCCAATTGGCGCCGCTGCTACAGCTGTGCTTGATGTACCGATGACATGATCTGATCCGAGGCTAACCCGTCTTTCCGTAGCTGGTGAGTGAACAATCCTTCACATAGAGCCATCCGGATACAATGTAGCAACGGCCACTACCGTCGCTTCGCTTCCTTGGGCCTTTGGCTTCTATTTCCCGGCCTACCGTCCTCCGATCTCGATCTCGCGACACTTTCGATTTCTGCCGTATTTCCGCCATTGGCCGCTAGAATCCTTTCCCTCTGTCGTCTCACTCCGCTACCCCGGACAGCTTTGGCTTCAAGTATCATCCAGTCTCTAACATCCCATCTCTCCGTCGCATAGGTGTCGACGCCCGTTTCCCTAACCAGAACCAGACCAAGCACTGCTGGCAAAACTATGTTGATTACCACAAGTGCATCAACGCCAAGGGCGAGGACTTCGCTCCCTGCCGCCAGGTACGACTTAATCACACCATATGCCTTATCATATTTTAAGCTTAATGGCTCGATATACCGGTGACGTGCCTAGTGCGCGAACTTGACGGGCCACACTGTTGTCTATGACACTAGGAGCTATTTATATATGAGCTACGTTGTTAACATACTGTCCCAGTTCTTCCTGGCCTACCGCTCTCTGTGCCCCTCTTCCTGGTACAACCGCTGGGAGGAGCAACGTGGTAAGTATCAACATAATGACACCATGCCTTGAAACTATCTACTAACATACCTTTTTCTGATAGAGGCTGGCACCTTCCCCGGTCGCCTGGACGTGTAAGTTGTATAAACTTACTTTTAGTACAATTGATTGCATTTGTTAGACTTGTAGACAGAAATAAGTCAGGTATTCTCACTATGCATAATCGTTCCAATTACAGTTCCAATTCCCTCAATGTCCGTATGTTACAACTGATGCAAATCTGTGACCCAAGAATACAGATCTCACATCGAGAGAACAGCATTCACGCTGTTCAGATACACTACTTACAAATTATACATTCGTGTATTAAATCATGTAGTTTTCGTACCCTAATGTCATCCTAATCTGCAAGGACATGATTAGTCACGGTGTGATATATAACATCATCATCATCAGTCACGGTGTGGCAGACGATGGAAATATTGCACATCATTGCACACTATGGTTCATTCTCACAGGTTGTGACTGCCATTGCGTTCAAATTGTGATTTTTTGGTGCGTGTAATCTCTAGAATACCTGAATATAGAGCTTTCCTTCAAATTCTAAACCCCCATAAGCATGTTGTGTATCAACATACGATCCCAAACTCCGCGCCATTATGAGAAAAACAAAGTAAAAAGCAAAGTAAAAGCGACTCTTATGGTAAAACAGAACAAGTTTCTTCACACTAGAATAATATTTATTCATCGTCGGAGCTCATGAACTCGTCATCTTCATCGAATCCAAAGAAAGATTTGGAACTCTCGCTAGGCTTAGATGCGGATGATGGAGCCTTGAGCGCAGAAGATTCAGAATCTGACTCGCGAGCCTTCTCTCTCGAGACAGAGTCATCTTCTGAAGATGCATAGTTTTGTGCGCTCGACTGGGAACCTTGAGAAGTGCCCAGTAGGTTATCGGTGTACGAGCTATTCTTCATAGCAGCGAGGACAGCAAGTCGAGTACGCTCGTTCGCCTCGTTTTTGTTGTCGAGCCATTGTTCGCTAATACGGCCCTTTCCAGTTCCGTTCTTAATCTCTTCTGTGCGACGCTCGGCCATCTCCACAACCTTTGTGAGACGCTCACGGCGCAGTTTCTTCTGGCGCTGGTCCATCTCGGGCTTAACAGCGAGATACTCAGCCAATGCTTTGGCTTCGTTGACCGTACGAATTCTGCGGCCATCTAGGTTGCGACTAGAGCCGTTGTCGTCTTCTTGGCCACGCTTTTTCTTGGAAGACATGCGGCCACCGGCGGCACGAAGTTGAGAGCCGAAACCACCTTTGCCACCGCAAAGGGGGCTCCAAAGACGAAGAGAAAGGATTTCGGTATCTTCATTATCGAGGTAGGAGCAGATGGTCGATGTGGGCGTGATAGATTTATTTTTGAGGGTTGATAGAATATAACGGCGCTTTGTAAAGTCGATAGGCATGCGCTCCGAAAGCTTTTTCCAAAGGTCGCTACCAGATGAGTCGCGGTCGACAGGTAAAACGACAGTAGACGGCAGGCCAAGACCAGCGATGCTGGCGACAAGTACGTTTATCTTCGTAGGCGCCATTGTGAGGTTGTATAGCATATAGATTGTCAAAACCTACGTCGATGTTTAGCAGAACGACCGTGATCTGAAATTTGAATCAAGGCCGGTTTATATTGAAAACAAGTTAATCGTATCGATTGAGTATTCACGATGATAAGAACGATCGTAATTGAGATGCAATAGGTGTCATGGGTTTCGATTGATGAAGTTATAGTTAAAGTTATCAGTCTTCAATGACGGTCGCAAACCAAGAATAGAACTGATGATAAGATAAGGCGGCAACCCTTCAAGTAAGTCCTTACTAATGTATAGCGCATGCAGCCTTACAAGTCAAAAGAAGCGGTCTACTGTATAAGTGGATCCGCAAGGCAAGGTTACTAACAAGGCAGTTTTTGAGCGCCCCATCAATACGCCACGGCCAAATCAGGGTCACGTGTGGGTTGACGCCACGTCCACAGAATATCCAATTAGGCGTATTCCAAAGCGGGACGGATTATTCATGATCTAGTAGGGTTTTTCACCCACACAAAAGTGATCCATTTTGAACATTGCGCAAAACACCATCCAGACTTTCCCTCTTTACATTCTGTCGTACACTATACCGAATAGTCAACCACCGCCAAGATGCTCATTCCCAAGTCTGAACGCAAGCAGATCCACGAGGTACGTACGGCCCTCGTGTTCAATAGAATGAGAAGTATATATTTTCTTCAGCTTTCAACGTCGCATTATAACGAATAATAATCAACGACATCGACAATATTTAATTTTCGACGACAAAAAGAGAACAGAACCGAAGCCGAACGATTGAACAACATTAGCCTCTGAAACGGCACGCAAACTGACAACTGTCCACCGAATGCTCGATCAAGAAACATATATACAAATCAGAATACAACCACATGCAACAATGAAACGATGGACAACTAGTCTAACTTGTGTTCTTCATGCAGTACCTCTTCCGTGAGGGTGTCCTCGTGGCCCCCAAGGACTACAACCTGGCCAAGCACCCCGACATTGACACCAAGAACCTGTTCGTCATCAAGGCCATGCAGTCCCTGAACTCTAAGGGCTACGTCAAGACCCAGTTTTCGTGGCAGTGGTACTACTACACCCTCACTCCCGAGGGTCTGAACTACCTCCGCGAGTGGCTTCACCTGCCCGCTGAGATTGTTCCCACCACCCACATCAAACCCCAGCGCTCGCAGGCTCCTCCCCGAGGAATGCTATCCGAGGGTGAGCGTGAGCGTAGACCTTTCGGCGGCCGTGGCCGTGGTGACCGTGAGGGCGGCTACCGCCGCAGAGATGCTGGCGAGGGCAAAGAGGGTGCTGCTCCCGGCGAGTTCACTCCTCAGTTGTACGTTAACACCCCTATAGAGACTATATCTGCGATCCAGCCAGTTGCTCTCCATGAGACGGTACCGTTTCATGACGCAGCGCGAATAAATGAATACAGTTTACCCTATGAGAGCACTGGTGGTGCACATCGCCTACATCATCTTACATACTAACATCTTGTTTCTCTGCTCTAGCCGTGGTGGTATGGGCCGTGGACGTACCGCTCCTTCTTCGTAAATATAGAGTCTCTTAATATAATGGGATCTTTTTGCGACGATTTCTTTAGGTTTGGCATCAGACACGACAGAATATGAGTACTACTCTGCCATGAGTGGATCAGTGGAGGAACTATATACTGTACTAGTCAAGTGTCTCCTCGCGTGACGACCTGCGTGGGGGTAAAAAAGCGGGAGTTTTAGAAAGGCTTCACCTCGGGATCATCAAAAAATGGCATATTTTCCACAGACAACCACAACATACCTTTGCTTTCTTTTTTCTTGTCTCATCCTTTGTTCTCCCGACTTATATTCATCCTTTCTTCACATAGGATACAATGGTGAATCAATACCTAAAAGCAACAAGGCGTGTTTTTGTATCTCTATTATCCGAATGGCGCGGGCAAAGTAGGGCAATTTGCCAAGCATTGCCTTTCAAGATATCTCAGTGTGATGTGGCTCCAAATGCTACATCGGCAAGGTTATCTGTTATCGGCATTATCATGATATCTTTTCAAGGCGTTGTAAATGAATAAAACAAGATTAAAAGAACAAAACTTAACGCAAATCACATGATAAACGAAGTCTTGAATTCAGTTATGACATAAAATCGAGCATTCGCACGACTCGATGTCCTAACCCCAGCAAATGTCTTGAGTCGGTTAGTGGATCTACAATCATGTGCAACCTTGATTACGGTACTCCATCATTGGCAAATATGGGGTAATCAAACCATAATAACCTTACTTTAATGCCTGTAACTCTTGCTACCTGAATATGTTATCATGATTCTTTGTCGCTTTTGAAATAGGACTTTTGACAACTGGAAATAAGATTATCTGACAGAAAATATCAGAATGCTCGACCTATAATCTTGGAGCCGAAGCTTTAATCGCAGCTCTCACAAGTATACCTGTGGACCCTTCCACTAAGATATGCAGCCTTACGTTTCGGGTCAGCTTGGTTTAAAACGCTGAAACTTATGGCTACTAACTGATGGCATTAAGTATCAACGGACTTAGCAGTGGCTACTCGAGCAAATAACAAACGGGCTGTAGAAACTACTGTTTGATAGTCATGTCGTGCTACTACAAAGTGTTTTGCTAGCAGATGAAGTGAAGGAATATGTGATTGATAGCAAGACATGATAACATTATATAGAATTGGAGTAATATCTCCGCATCATTCTCCATCTAAGTCTAGAGAGAGAGAAAAAACATCCAAGATGTCGGTGTCGAGAAGACTCCGAATTTAGATACATCCTGATGATTATCGCTTGATCCCCTACCTGGCGTCGTTTGATTGCGTAGACGTTAAATATACACACACACACGCTTGATCCCCTTTCCTTGGCTTAAGCGAGCTGGACATTGTCTTTCGAAAGCTAGATTACTGCGTTCACAATATTGAGAAGGCACGACCAACAGAGAAAATTGAGAAAAGTAGAGAAAGAAAGGAAGAATGAGACTAGTCTTTTCCTTCCGTTATGTCTTTTACTACATTTTGAGCAGCATTGAAAGGGTAAGAAGAACATATATAGTGTTTGAGAGTTATAAACTGGTAGGGTAGGGGAAGAAGAAGGAAATTGAAAAAAGAGTATTCTATACACAATAAGACAAACTGAGTCGCAACTTGGAGTCGCATGTATTGTGCAACTGAAAGCTGGAGATGAATATCATTGCTAGAGAGACTTAAGTATAGGGCGACCTTTTCCTTTCTCCGTCATTATCAAGCGAAGTTGTTAAGGCGCTGGAACTTTGGAGGCTCACCCCTTCTTTGAAACGCCGCGGCTCAGAACTTAAAAATGGAGAGATGTTTGTAAGTAATGTAGTAGAGTTAGAAGAAGAAAGAGTTATATTCTGTGATAACCAGAAGATGATTCTAATGAAGTGCGTTGACTTCCAGAAGTAGGCGTTGGCATACGCTGACAACCTCAGGTGACTGTTCGTAGTGAATTATGCCTCGATAGTAAAGTAGCCCAATTGGAACAAGAAGAAAAGAAAGTGAAGCACAAGTGACAAAACATGTTTAGGGATACACGGGCATGATGCGGGCTTTTCGAGTGCAACATCTTGGAAGCCGGATTAGAGGCCATGCTCCGTGCTGGGGCGGCATATATACATATATATATATATCAAGTTGTGAAAGTTGTAGTAAAATGCATTATTTTTTTATCATTAATCTCATTAAGTTTCTAGAACTATAAAGATACCTTTTTGTAGTAATATTATATACTTTAGAAATGAAGAGACACACTATTAAGCTGTTTTCTTGTAGAGATCAAGCAATATTGAAACCAGCGAGAAACACCGGAACTGCTTGTATTGTTTTGTAAATAGTTAACGTCTACTGGAATCACGGAGATTATACGACGCCGGATTGGATACCGGACAGATATCATGGCTACCCGCAAGCCAGCTACCCAAGCTTCTGGTATACGAGGCACAAAATGTCCCCCAAGTCCTAAGACTTGTTATATTCGTCCACTTGAC
>LXKZ01000567.1:0-33355 GCA_001856765.1 Endoconidiophora polonica
CTGAGAGGGGAATCCCACGTCTGGAGGTGGACTTCGAGGGCATGGTGATGTCGGTAGAAAGTGAAGTGGCGGTGTCGATCGCTATCAAGACGTTCTCCTCAAATCTTAAAACTTTGTACATAGTACACCTCGGATCTTGCTTAAGTTGCTTAACGATCAAAGTTCAGTGTTCAAGCTAATATATTCTCTAGTAAAGCCAAAGCTAAACAAACACAATTCTTGACTTGATTTATAAAAGGGGTGGGGGGGGGGTGTCTTGTTTTCTCTCTATTTGGACATTGACAATGTTATAGACACGCCAAAATTCTCCAATTTCTCCAACTGTTATTGCCTTGATTCTTTAGTCTCGTTCTTCTTGTTTCTTGTAGAAAGAAGAATATATAAAATATTAACGCCTCACTTCTCCTTTTTCCATATCCGATTCCTTTCTTAATCAGCCAGATACCACGTACTAATATTCCACTTTACTGATACTAACAATTTTACTCTAGCTAGTACTAGTAGTACTAGCTATTGATACGCACAGCCGCCAATGCTCTTGTTTCTTTGTTTTTGTCCCAATGGCGTTGTCCACGTTTCTTCCAGTATCTCTTTGCCTTTTTGTCTCTCCTAGTCTCAACTGTCAGACCGGTCAATTTTAGCACGTCTCTTGTAAGGCGTAATAAGTTCTCTTCTATATAACGTGTGCGTGCGTTTGGGACATCGGCACTTATGCGGCCATAATCGACCGACCAGGATCGCATGATTACGAGGGCTATTTTATGCTATTTATTGATTGCTTCTAAGAAATAAAAAAGAAAGGGTAGCAAATAGTACCGGTAAATGGAATTCATTATTGAAGTCACGGTCTTTGTATGGTTTGTTTCTTGCCTTTTGGAAGCCACTCAAGCCCTCGTTTTTCGGAATATTGGGGGGGAGGGGGGGCTAGTATTATAATTATTTTTCTACAGTGAACTTGTGCTGAACCCACTGTAATCAGCATACATTGCCAACTATAATATCCTTGATGTAATGCCAGCCATCCCCGGATTCTTCCTTTTTACTATTCGGCCTCATCGACATCAAAAGACATCAAAGGGCGTCCTAGAACACTGCCTGGCCCTTGCTTGTAATCCGGGGAGCCAATATAAAGCCTATTATAGTCTCAGTTCTATCTGTCTCTTTTGCTTTTTTGCATCGGCTTAATTTTCGGCCATAACAATACCTTCAAGTCGCGTGTATTTTCTTACTACTGAGTAGCAGTAGTAATTGGTTGCTAACTCAACTAACTAGCTGGTTCTCGTCTCTCGGCCTTTCTCTCTTCCAGCCCGGCTTAGACTACTGCTTATTCTCTTATAACTAACTATAGTTAGGCAAAATAATAAACAACCCATCACCATCATCATATTACAACTATGTATATTTTCTTCCCCGCATAATATCTTGAAAGAGCCTAAGCTTTGCTCACTTCCTACGTTACGTAGAGTCAGGCTTTAATAATCTGGGGCAATTAAAAAAGGAGGGGGGTAGAAGGGCGTTTAAACAACGGAAATGTGTATAAATCAACATCGTGATACGAGAAGATGCCATCGTTGGTTTTGATAACCTTATTTGTCGTTATTTCATGCCTTGTCTCGCTTTCCCCGCAAAACCGCGCCTAACCACAGCCTTGATTCCATATAATATAGCGCTTAATACCAACAACATCGTTGCATGTAGCACGTCTCCCAGCTAACTTTACAGGCTTTGTTTGGAAACTTTTTACTGGGTCTTTATCACATGCATTTAGCTTGTTTGTCTGTTGCCCGCTCACTTGCTCATGTTGCTATTTCCTGAGTTTCTCGTAGCAGAAGTTTCTTTTTGTTGTTCTTGTTCGTCTTCCTCCCGTCTTTCCCCTCTTCTGATTATTTGCGAGTAAAGAAATACACATAAGCAAACTTGGCCATTTCATCCACGTCCACAGCCTTGACCACCTTCTCATCATTGAAGAGCACCCACGACTCTTTACCGTCAATCTGCTTGCGAATAAAGGCAACGTAGTGTCTATAAAACAGTATGTTAGTCAGCATATAGCCTTAGCCAATCGTAACCAAAAAAAAAAAAAAAAAGAACCTAAAGGGAAAAAACCCATACGTACCCAGTATGAATACTCGTGCCCTTGTGGCAGACTAGTGACTGCAACTGGAACTTGACAGGCAACTCCGCATTGCCAACAAGAGTTGTTTTCTTCTCGGTCGGCTCAGCTTCTGAACTCTCATGCTCGCCCTCGACATCACCCTGATCGCCTAGGTGCGAGAAGAGCCATGTTACTGCGCCCTCAACGTCACCGTTAGTTTCACGCAGCGCCTTTTTGGCTTGTGGCGCTGTAAATCCCATATCCGTCAACATCAAGATCTTGCTTTTGTCCACTTCCACCGCCGTGCCACTCGTTTTGCTGTTGCTGATGACTAGCGGCTCATCAATGTCGGCATCTTCCATGTGTGCAAATATCCACTCCATCGCCGCATTAGCATCATTATTGCCTGTAGCGTGCAGTCCGCGGTGGCAGCGATTTAGCGGGAATCCCATGCCCTCCAACAATGCCATGGCTGTTGCATCCGGTACAAATGCCACATTGTCAGGCTCTGGCTCCTCAGGGAGCTCTTCTTCGTCAGCTTGTATGCCCTTGGATACGTAGGCATCCATTAGGAAAGGCTCCGTCGGGACAATAACGGGCACATCAACCTTGATAGGAACCCAGTCTACAACGGCCATCTTGCTGGCATTAACCGCCAGCACATCAGGGAATGTCTTGAACAACTGTTGCTTAGTGTAGCCGTCTTTGCTGCCGCATGACACACACGTCAGCTCAACCTTTTCTGGGCCCGTAAAACGGTCTAGACACTCCCTCAGCGTGACCGATCGGTACGTGTCGGGCTCGTCGCTGCCTTCAGGCGCAGGAATCTTGTCCTTGGGGATGTTGATAAAGATATTATCCTGCTCCGTCAAGCTATATCGCACCTTCCTGCAGCCAAGGCATTGCAGCCGCTGTTCAATGACGAAACGGAATTTGTCAGTTGGGTTTGGTTTGCCATCAGCTTTGCTAGCTCGGGTAATCAGCGTAAAAAGGTGCTGTAGAAACTCGAATGCATCCTGCTGGCGCATGGTCGAGAATTCTTCGTGGCCACGGCCGACCAGATGCTTCAGCATAGCAGGAGCAATTCCACGCTGGTGCACGGGCTCATCTAACGACGCCGTTATGGAGACGTTACTATCAGGCTTGGAGTAACGGCCAGAAAGAAGACCATCAGCCACTTTTTCCAATTGCGTCTCTAGGTCGGCTGCAGGTTCAGATGCACTGGGCGGAATATTTCCCGGCTTGTAATAGCGCTCACTAAATGCTGGTAGGTCAAACAGACACTGCAGGATGCTGGCAAGGTAGCAGCTATTACCCAGGTTTTTCAGGCCTGTGAGGCCAGGGCCAAATAGTGGCGTCAGCTGCTGGCCATCACTGGTTGTCATGCTGAAGTCCCAACGAAGGTTCTGCTCGATCTGCATCTCAGTCAAGCTCTTTTCTGTCTTTTGGCGATCAGCCAGTTTGATACCCCAATTCGCCAAGTGCACCGCCAAGTTCTTGTCGATGCGTTCGTCATCACATTTGTAACAGTAAACGTCGGCGTTCCCTTCGGGAGTGATTGAACCTAGTTTGACTGCAACGCCATGGCCCGACTCAGTTGCATGGGCCAGACCATGGGAATTGCCGTCCACGCCGCCGAGTTGCTTGCGGCCGCAACCAAGGTTTCCGCACTGCAGACAGAGCCATAGATTTTCGTGGAGGTCGCATGCTGAGCAGTGGCCCAGGTCGCCGGATTTGATGGGCTTGGCTACGTCTTGGTCGAGAGTTAGGATGTGTTCACATTCAGTAAGTTCAAGCTCCCAGGCCTTGACTTCTTCCTGACGAGAAAACGTGTTGGCCGACATGATGCCGCTGACTACAGGCGCAAGTTTGGCGGCTGTCTTATCGAGGTCAAGGCTACATTCGAGGCAGCGGACAGTCACGGTAGTCTCGTAGCGGTCGGCTTCGGTCTCGGCAGCGATTGCAAGCTTAGACATCTTAAGCGGTGGTTCGTTTCGCTCGATTATTTTGCGGGTGCGTCGGATGTTAGCGACCAGCGGGTGGCTTTGTAGAGAAGCGTGTAGGGTAGCATGGCTGTTTTCACCAGTGCAGCCACCATTAAAGCACTGGAGGCAGACATCGAGGCCGGTAGAGTCGTCCTAGAACAGCAGATTAATGAAGCATAAGTATCAGCATGTGCCCATATACATACAAGCTAGGCACATGGTAGTCAAAGCAGAAGTGGTAGAAGCTTGGCTCAGTATCACGTACAATGGAATCAAAGCACTGGGTGCAATCTTCGCGGTAGACAGATTGCGACAAACGCGGAGGCTGGAGAGCTGGATGGCGGGGAAATTTAGAACAATGGCTAGAGTTAGCTTCGCAACAATCAAAGCTCCAGGGAAACTCTTCCCCGAGCGGTCACGATCTAGCTCCTACCTAGCGATTCAACGTGAGAACACGACATGGCGAAAAGTATATGCCTGAAGAAAAAAAAAGGATGAAGAAGCAGAGATGAAGTAGATGAGATGGCGTCCGGGCCGTTCTTCAATGAAGCCAAGAAATGAAACGCAATAAGATCACCAAACGCCCGCGTTTCTTTCTAGTCGACGCTGCAAGGCTGAGGCATGGGCTAAAGCTGTCTTACAGCTACCCCGCTAAAAGTCTAGAGAGCATGCTATAACGTGGATACTTGAGTTTCTACGATAGCCAGTACTGTAAAACAAGTACCTCTACTATTATGGCCCGTCTTTCTCTTTGATACAGCCTTGTCTATTTGCTTGCTGTCAACTAACTAATCAAACACTGCGTCCTGTGCAGAATCACCGTTTTTTTGTTTATATTTCTGATTATACGTTATTCAGGCTACCAGACCCAGTTTGTTGTTTACTGGCGATATAGTCAGTCGTTCGGTGAGTGTTTATAAGAATATTTCACAACGTTGTGTTTTGCTGTTTATCAAGCTACAGCTTGATAAATAATACGTCCTTTGTAATTCTACGTCATCGGACTTCAGTCTAGCTCTTCTGGTGCATTATTTTCCCTTTCACGATCGGCAGTCATCATGAGCGTTCCGACTAGAATATCACTATTACATATCAATCGATTGAATCCATTTGTTTATTATAAGCATCCACTGAATACGTGAATCATTGCTACTCGCTACTTTAACAGAAGTTGGCTGTAGACTTTCCAGCCGGCGAGGCCGCTCAACGTGGCACACAATTTTGTCATGAGCTACTTCTCCAAAAACAAAATTAGAAAAGTAGCTTTTGTTTTCTCTCAGTTTCCCATTACCCCTCTTCATCTAGTTCCCCATTGCTCTAGTTCCAGTTTCCGTCATGGTGAGGAAATTAGCATTCTATCTCACAGGCAACTTTGGCTGAGCTGATGAGCCCGTTCCACTAGCCTAGAGACCAGAGAAGACGGTCATGTTCGTACTTGTTTGCGGCACTTCATCTTCTCCATCTTCTTTCTGCTTGTCCTTGTCCTCTTTTGGGTAACTAGCCCGTGCCTACTGACCAAGCTCTCCAGTCCCCGGACAAGGACAAGGTAGAGAGTGCGCCTACTTGTGTACTCTGCCTGTCGCTAGGCTCAACGCTGTGACCAATCTTGGTACTAATAGTCAACAGGACTGACCTATAGACCTTGTCCTTGTCTCCTAGCAAGCAAAGAATACCACACGCCCTTTTCAGGGCAGATCACATGCCCCAATAGACATAATCCTCTGGGATATCCTCTGGGATGCCTAACGACCACACCGATAACAGGCCCTATGCTCTACTCTACTACATACAAGCCAGCCTTTGCAAAAACAAGCAATTTTCAGTCATGGAATTCTTGCGTATAGCGCTGCAAGTAGCTTTAGTCTGTCTAGCTAGGAATGCAATGAAATACTATATGCTTTCGACATTGGGCGATCGGCTCTAGTCTCATTCCCCATTCTTGCACCTCTCCTTCCGGACGACCAGAACAATAGAATGTATAAGCCCACCATTTCCTTATCGCCACGGAATTTGAGGCAGTCCAAGGATATTTTTGTATCTGAGATCAGTGAACTCGATAATCAGTGTTTCCCTCACCATAGATAAGTTACGTCCTCTCCCTGACGAGCTGAACCTCACATTCATAACATCCTTTCATTCTCTTACTTTGAGGCTGAATACTTCTTCTGGCTCGATGACTCTGCTACTAATAGAGCTGCTTCTGACGTGACGGACGAAGCTTCCCCCCTAACAAAGGCTAGCATGAAATCACCCTGCAGCTGCATCGCTTGACCGCTGTAGTACATGGCATGTACGATATCTGTGTTACGACTCTACTAACACACGTGAGCCCGCACTATTGCCATTGGCCAGTATCCAAGGCTATTTTCCAACAGCATGATATGTTTCTAGTAGTTGACTAAAATAGCTCTACTGCTGATACTACTATGCACCGAGATTCTCATCCCCAGCCAGCTCAATTCCAGCCGGATTTGTCAGAGGACAGGCCAAAAAGGAATCAGCGCAAAGACAGGAGACTCCACGCTCCACCCCACCTCCAGATGTCGTCGTACTATTCTCCGTAGTATATTTTTTTCCATGCCTTTCTTCTCGGGCACAAATTTGGCGAAATGCCCCATGCCCACCCAGCCTGAAAGAGGAGAGGGGGGGTCAAGACAGTACGAGCATGGCGATAGTACTTGCAGACATATCTTTTTTTATTGATAGCTAGCTAGACAAGCTAGCCAGCTCTTCTGACCGCTTCTCTCCATATCAGAGATAGAGAATATCATCCAAGGGGGGGGAGAAACGAGGGGTGTTTGGGGCTCTTAAGTAAGTAGTATCGGGCTTTCAGAAACTTTTAGTGGTTTTAACCGATGCCTTAGAAGGTCTCTTTCCTTTCTGTCTTGTTTATATGTTCAAAGTGTCAACGTGTGGCTTTGTCCGTTTGAGCAAGAAGTAGACTTGATGTGTTGAAAAAGTTGTTGCCCTTGGTCTTCTGTTTCACATAGTGTATTGTTGTACTTTATTTAACTATGTGCTTTTTGTCTGTGACATTGAGGCTCTTTCTTACATATGTTTAGAACCCTCGCTCTAAGATTACCGTCTTCTTTTGTCTCGCGGATCTAAGATTCTAAGGAGGAAAATCGGAGATATTACCTTTCAGAAGCAGAACAACCGAATCTGGAATCTGGAGGCTGTAGAACAACCCATAACGATAACTAGCACAGACATTAAGTTAGCACATATGTATATATATATATACTTTCCACATACATCTTAGTAGTGAGAAGATATCTCATTCAACCCTGATAGGAAAATCACAGTTGGAGTAACAAGAAAATAACGAGGAAAGAAAGGGAAGAAGAAAAAGCCTCCCATCCTTGGAAACAATAGCTTGAGCCTCATAGAAGATATCAACGACATGTCTTGAACATCTCCAATTTCTCGGCCACTTGGCAGGCGAATCTGGTGATCATGCTGCCTTATTTTTTTTCCTGGGCCTTGATACAATGTTCACCATAGGATCTAACGAGGAAACGAGGCATAATATTACTAGTCTTGTTTCTTATCCACGGAATCAGAAACATCTAGTCCATCATTTTCTATCAGAAGTTTCTCCTCTCCCCGTATTCGAGGACTTCCCCAGACCCCAACCAACACCAAGAAAGCCCGGCGTTCCTTCATTCTAAAGGCCGCCTTGAGGCCTTAGATTTAGTTCTCTTTGCTTCCTTTTTTTCTTTTTTTCTCTGTCTTCCCCAGACTCGAGCCACTTCAAAATCTGGGGCATTCTCAACTTACTAAATTAGCAACGCTATGTTATTAAACGTTTACAAATCATCACGACTAAACTAAATACGTATTCCCCACCGTTAATACTACCCGAATATCCATAATTAAGACAACTAGACAAAAGTTTTTGGCTCGGCCCGGTCTTTCTTGCTCTACGTGTTTGTCCTCTCTCTGCCCGTTAATTTTATTGTCTCGTTAGGCGTAACCAAGACGTCTCGAGGCTAACTCCATGTGAACTAGCGCATTGAACAAGCACAGAAGAGGAGGTATTAATCACAAACAACAAAACCTCCTGCGTTGTTCAGTCCCGCGATGGATGCCCACAAACGAAGAAGGGGACAAATACAGAATGTGAAGTCCAGGGCAAGTATGCCTAATATCACAGTCTGTGACTAAGAAAAGGAAAGCCACATGTGGTTTTTGTGTGGATACATACAACTGAGTTGGTTGCGTTTCTTCACAACACAAGATATTGGTGAGAGTCTAGCTTATTCTGTATTAATATATATTTTATCTCTAGCAGGAAGCTTTCCATCCCACTCGGCCTTGTTAGCGGCCATTGATTGTTTCGGTGCAGTCCGCTGAGTCGGGATTAGTTGGGGAAAATTGTTGATAACATCTTTGAATTTATCTTCGTAACATCTATGAGAGAACTAAGAAAGTCAAGGCGATGAGACAATACATAGTAGCTTATTTCGATACCAGTCTCTTTCCCTGTTGCTATGCCTTTCTATCGGCTTTGATCGTAGTGTCTAGAAATGTTCGGTCATACTGCGGCGCTATGCAGGGTCTTATTCGTCAAGGGCATATGGACAGTATTGATATTCCATCTATTGCACTTGTTGATACCTTGTAGTATGTGCTTCTACGTCTCTCGCTATGCGATGTTTTATGGTGGAAGTGATCGGTAGACAAGACATCAAACCAAAAAGGGTGTGCGTATGTATACATATTGTGTTTGTTATATATAGAATACGGGGGCGTCTGACATGTAGTCATCAAAGATCTAACTATAAAAATAAAAGATTTAAATCGAGTTCAAAGCAAAATAGAGGCTATGGAGGGGGCAGAATACAGATCATTCTTGTCCTAGTCTGTAACCTCTGAAGCCAACATTGGCTCCCGATGTTACCACTATAGTAGCTTCTCTTTATTCCGTCTTCATGTATGGAGTCCCAAGGTAGGGCCTTCCTCGCAGCCTTGATGTCTCTAGAAGCAAAAAGCAACATAAATATATTTATCATCATCCCCCCCCCCCGGCCCGAGCCAGTGACAACGTGTGGTCATGATATATTATGGCTTGTGGTTGAATTCAGCTGCGTTTTACTGTGGATAGAACATGACGAAGATTGCAAGTGACAAGATCAACGTCAAGATTAACCGACATTTGGCGCACATCAACGTTGATCACATATAGCTCGGGGCATGACCGAGAAAACAATGTCGGAAATAGCCTCAAAGCTAGGACAAATATAGGGTTTGTAACAAGGACAATGGTTCTCCATATTCAGCTCTTCGATGCGGGGTAGAAGAAATCGTATCTCCAACATCTTTCTAACAATATTCCCCTTGTCGCCACATATTTCTAGCAGCGCAAGCCAATATAGATATTGTTCATGTTTCCATGCAATAAGCTAAAAGAAATAGAAAGCAAGGACCTGATTTTGCTTTGCTTACTTTTTGCTAGCCGCAGCAAACGAGACAACAAGGACGCGATAGTTGGAGCCGCCGTAATACTCAAGGATTTTTCTACCGTTTTTCTTGTGCTTCATTCTTATAGCTTGCTGATGACGTCCAGACCTAGATATCAAACCAGGCCACGAGATCCAATCTACTAGCCCTTGTACATACTAGCTGGACTAGATTGGCAATCTACCAGGTCTATGACGAGGAAAGACGAAACACAATGGCTGGCTAAGAAACCAACTCGCCCGGCCCGATCCCCAGAAAACGCGGCACATTCTAAAAATGAAGAAAATATACAATAAATGTTGTGATAGCAGTAAGTTTGCCATAAATTTGGAAAGAAAATCCGTTCGTCTAGCTTCAAACCCACAAGCATATCGCCCCATGGGGAAGAGGATAAAGCAATAACACCGGGCATTTATTATTTATTTTCAATGGGACCACATGACCCGGGGAAGCGTCAACTGAACAGTTAGTAACTATGCATCAAGCTTCTTGATTTCTTTAGTTAAACTAGCTTAATACTACAGCAAACGAACGTCTCCCCACAACGGCGCGTCTCGATAAAATTGGCAAACTACGGTAAACCTTCAGGGCTAAGTCCACTTTTATTTTCTTCTTAGATTCGGCCCTTCTTTGTTGACCTTTCACCCTCTCGCCATTTCTTGGGATTTCTTCTCCTTTGCTCGTCGGGCCTTTGCCTTCTTTCTCTGGGATCAAAAGCAACATCCCCCAGATTTTCCGCCGTACATCAAGGTCTTTTTTTCTATTATTTCTGTATCTGAAGCAGATTAGTCTGGGGTAACTAATAAAAAAAATATAACACGTTGGTAAAGTGCGGGTTAGGGTTTGTATAACTCTAGGGTTAAACAGCTGCAACCTGGCACATCACAGCAGTGATATTACTCTTGTATAGATTGTTATACAAACAAAAAATAACAACGTTCTACAGATCTATCGAGGCTCTGCTTTTCCTTTTGTGACTGCAGATCTTCCTCCCTCCTCCCCTTTTTCTCCCCTTCCTTTGCCGTTCTTATTCGGTATTCTTACAGCAACTCTAGTTTTCCCCCATCTTCAATATGGTATAGTTTCGGACATTGAGCCTCAAACCCAAGAGAGGAGAGAAAAAAAAGAGAAAAAAAGACAGACTTTGTTTGACGTAAGAGTCACTTTGCGGCACAAAATCAAGTAGACAAGTACTCCATCTTTTCCTTCTTGGAAAAAAAACCAGAACAATCAATGACAAGGAGAACTGAATCCGAATATATAGGCAAGGTATGCTTTACTTGTTTGGGCCTAGTTCCGAGGAGAAAACAATATGTCAGTCGGTCCGATTAGACACATTACTAGTATCTTGTTCTTTTTTGCTGCTTCTTTCATGGAACAAGGGGACAAAAAGAGTAAAGCCACGCCCTCCCTGTATTGAAAAGTTGGAGAAACCTTGAACAAACATCCTCGAAAAATCTATATAAAAAACCCCCCGAAAAGAAAGAGTGACCCCCCCCTCCCAAATTGGCGCTGTACAAAAAGAAAGCCTAGTTCTTCTTTCTTAGCCGCAACAAGCCTGAGTACGACATGTGTTGAGGCCCTGTACATTCTGCGCTAAAGCAAGACGTCAGTAGTATCTGTAGTGCTGTGTAGCGAACAGGTCAGATGACCATTATTTTGTCATGCCATGCGGGAAGGTTTTAGTTTTAGTCTGCGTTTGATTTGTTGCTCTTGATATACTTTTTTCTTGAGTTGAGGGATATCGTTGAAGAGATCTCGTGACGCGTCGATTGTGAAGTCAAACCAAGTTAAGCTTTTACCAAAGTTTCCAGCGGGTTGGAGTCTGACTTTGTCATTCCCAATTCTATTCCAAGCAACACTTGTACACATCTGTTCCGACGACGTCGTAGATCAAGGCCGTGTCAGTGACCACATTCACTGGTGGTAGTAACTGTTAGGTAACCTCTAAGTCATATCTCTGTTTGTCCACCCTTCTCTTTTCTCATATAACATTATTTTATGTAAAACCCAACTGTGCCCCGTCTAGCGCCTAAATCTGTTGCATATCAGTTGCATAACACCGTGACTTTCAAGTTTTGACCCTTATCTCTGCGACTTGATTATACGTCAGTTAGTACTATTGACGTTCATGCACTCTTTTTTTTTCTTTTTTTTCTTTATAGGCTCGCATCGAAGAGTGTCACAGTCGTGGCATCAGGACTAACAAGGCTCTAGAAACACCTAGAGGCACATGACATCATACAGGAACAACTTATTCACGAATTCCTGTGACGCTAATAGAGTCAGAGATGCAAGTATATGTCTATTTTGAGACGGCTGGCTTCTTTTTTCTCTTTTGTTATTACTACTACTTTCTCTCTTGTTATTATGTTTTCTCTCTATTATACCTTGCCATGTTTTACGAATATGAATCAATACATCATATGCACATGTTGAATACTACCATCAAGGTTCTAATATGGCCAGGGCTTCTTGCGCTGTGCCGCGTCGCTTAGTTGACCATCTATCTTCACGCTGTATTAGTACATTGTATTGCTGCTTCATATATACAGCGCAGCGCGCTTTGCCCCTTTCCTTCTATCTAGTTAGTGTTTTCTTCTTGCTTTCTCTGCATAGGTAGGAAGGAAAAAAAATCGTTCATTAAGGCCTAGGCGCAGATGAGGTACCAAAGCCCCGGAGCACTTATGCTTCTAGGCCAGCGCTTGGAGCTTTTGTTTGGGGGCAGCTTAATTAACAGAGGAAAAGGAGGAGAAAAATGCGTTAAAGTAAAAGTGACCCAAGCTTCTTTCACTGTGTGTATACAGAGTAGCCGGCGGCTGTGCTATGCGTAACTGTGCTATTCAGTATATAAGAGCAAATACTTCTTTTGCCGAACTTGACATGTGCCGTTATAAAGCTAAGAGACCACCTAAAGCGGCGAAGCATTATTTAAAAGACGACCGGTGATGATGAGCCGACAAAGCCAAAGTTTATCACAAACTCTGGTAGGCCTCCTCACTAAGTTGCCATCTTCCTTTTGAAAAAGCTGCAAACAGCGCTGTACGTATGCGCAACATATCCATAGATGGCGGTGTAAGTGTGTCACAACCCTAATATCTCAGTGTTGGATTTTACAGGGAGATCCTGCACAATAGTCGACAGGTTATTGCCAATCTTGTAACTAAAACTAACAGAGATATAAAGACAGATATAGGCTAAGGGTTAGACTTTTTGGGTGTTTAGTTTGAGTTACCGCGCCCTGGACAAATGTAAACTGAAACGTGGTTCCTAAGGAAGAGCCAGCCTGTGCCTCTCTGCTGTGCCCTTGCGTCCTTATATCGGCGATCTACAGAGCCTCTTCATAGTCAACAGAGACAAAGAAGAAGCCAGTAAAAAAAAAAGAGTCGTTTGGTTATTCCAGAACATTCATCACATCGTCTTCTCAGTTACCTGAGCATTACCAAAAAAAAAGAAAGAAAAAAAGGGAATTATATTCCAAATGAAAAGGCGAACGCGCGAAATCAGACCCACTCTCTCTTTCTATTTATCACTTGTCTAGCTACTTCCTGGGTTGGCAAATAGTTTGGGCCTAGGCTAGACTAACGCCATTCAGGTTTACATTGTGCTTCCCAGTAACAAGAAACGACAAGGCCAATCAAACTATAATATCTAGAGAAGCCCAGATTGTGGGACTGAACGCGTCCGCTAGTGGGGAGCTTGATGCCTATCTATACTTATTGAGCAAGAAGGGGAAGGAAGCACTTTGGTTTGTGATCTGCAATAACAATTGCAAGATGTCACGATAGTTCATAGCTGGTGGTGGCCCTCTCAGCAGGAGACTTGATAAAAACAGAAATAAATAGCTCGCGCGTTGTGTTCACCACAGAGCCCCTTTTCTTTTCTTGAGTTTTTGTGTGGACTCTTGTCTTGCTCTTTTTATCCATCGACTCCAACTAGGCACATGAAGAAGAAGTTGTTCTTGCCAGTCTTTCCACGATGCAAATATGGAGGTTGATGACAATGGCTATGACTCTAATCCAAGATCCGAACCCTATGGAGATAGGTGTGGAACCAACATAGCCTGCAGTTGCAACGAGAGGAACGGCTATGATCTCCAAGTTTGTTATTTTACTATCACTAATGGTAGTAGCTTAAATTGCGTGTATCTCATGTCTCTAAGGATGGGTAGCATCAAGTCGAAACCGAGTCTGTTCTTTTCTTCAGTGTCCTGCGGCTCAACTGCAAGTTTAGGGCTCTGCCGTCAATAGTGTTCCCCTTTTGTCTCATTTTCTTTTTTAGTGAGAAAACTTGGATCGATCGTTAGGTTCAATATGTCTTTTCTTTTCTGGTGTGTGATCTGCCTTGGGGTCACGTTACTATTTCACTGTTCTTTTTTGTCTGCATAACCGCAGAGCCTCTGTCGGATCTATCTCTCTCGGAGACTACGTGCTTTTTAAAAGCAAGGTGTCTATGTGATCTTGTCAGAGGTGTGATCAGACGATGGAAGTCCTATATGTAGTATGTTAGCGGGTGTTTCATGGCTTGGATAGACGCAGGGTTTATATAACCCTTACAATGTAGCGTTTATAAGTATAACCCCAGATTCTGAAAATACAAATAGAAGCAATACGTTCTACAAGTAATCGATCGATCTCGTCCTTCTCGCATCACCAAGTTGAATAATCGGCCCTGTTATCTGCTTTGAGATTGCTATTTTCCAGGCAGCTATCAGACGGCATCAGCTTGTGACTTGACCTACGTTCAAATTGTTAGTTGTTTTATCTGCAAACCACATGACCGTTCTTCACAGCGGGCTTGTAGACACTAGCGGCGTCAAACAAACTTTTTGTAGTTTTTTATCTTCTTTATTGCTCGGTGATGACCGTTTAAGAAGCCAAGTATATAAAAGCTACTAGGTTTTTCTTCCATACCTAATCAATTCTCCAATAATTGAACTCCAAATTATACTAGGGGGAAGAAGAGAGAAAAGAAGACAGGGAAGGGACAGCAACAGGCGTGTCTATACTGCGTACTTACTCTGTGCACACCCTGGAAGACGCTTCGAGTTTTTTGGTCATTTCCCCGCAATATTTCTTGCACCCCAGACTAACGCTTAATTAGTCGTGAATTTATATGCGATGTGGAGCGTTGATAATTTAATCACAGATATTAATTGTTTCTGGTAATATTTTATTATTACTCTTTTATTTTATTTTATTTTTTTTTGCTTTGCTTTGGGACACTGACAAGACTGAAGCGAGAAAGATCGTTCTTGTCGAGCCTCCAGGTCTTCAGTCCGTTCCGATAGTATATAAGGATCGTCTTGGCCTCTGTTCTGTGTGTCTTGTTTCCTATTTCTTGTTCATCATCACTCTTATCTTCCATCTCTTTCTTCATTGGGTCTTTTCCTGCCCTTCAGTTCTTATAAATAGACTCTATCTATATCCCTTCTATTCTACTCTTCACCGTATTTACTGATACATACATATATTCTACCTTCCTACACATCAACACAAAGACCGCCTTTATAATGGGTTTTTTGGTCGCTCACGACAAGACGGTTGGTGCCTCTTGGCCCTCCATCACCGTCGGTCTCTTCGCTGCCTTTGGTGGTGTTCTTTACGGTTATGATACCGGCACCATTTCTGGTATTCTTGCCATGGTAAGTTCCTTGTCTAGTTTTTCTTACTGTTCTCTACGGCCTGCTAACCGTCTTTTTTACCCTCTTCATAGAAGCACTGGCTGCTGCTATTCTCTACCGGCCACAAGGACGCCAACGGCGACCCTGCCATTACCTCTGGCCAAGAGTCTCTGATTGTTTCTATCCTGTCTGTCGGTACCTTCGTTGGTGCCATGACCTCTCCTCTTCTTTCTGATCGCATCGGTCGTCGCTTGGCTCTGTGTATAGTCACCTGGGTCTTCAACTTAGGTGTTGTTTTGCAGACCGCTTCCACCAGCCAGCCACTCTTCATTGCTGGCCGTTTCTTCGCCGGTCTTGGTGTCGGTCTGATCTCTGCCATCATCCCTCTGTACCAGTCCGAGACTGCCCCCAAGTGGATTCGTGGTCTGATTGTCGGTTCGTACCAGCTGGCTATCACCGTCGGTCTTCTACTTGCCAACGTCGTCAACAACTCTACTTACAAGCGCGATGATACCGGCTCGTACCGCATCCCCATTGCCGTGCAGTTCGCTTGGTCACTCGTGCTGTTCGGCGGCATGCTGTTCCTGCCTGAGACCCCCCGTTTCCTTATCAAGACTGGCCAGGACGATGCTGCCGCCAAGGCCCTTTCATGGCTGCGTCGCCTCGACCAGGACCACGAGGAGGTTCGTAAAGAGCTGCTCGAAATCAAGGCTAACCACGAGTATGAGATGTCTCTGCGTGCCGAATCTACTATCTGGGATGCCTTTAAACCTCCTATGCTGCGCCGTCTGCTCACTGGTGTTGGTGTCCAGGCTCTGCAGCAGCTGAGTGGTGTCAACTTCATCTTCTACTATGGTACCAAGTTCTTCCAGAACTCCGGCATCAACAACTCCTTTGTCATCTCCATGATTACTTCCAGTGTCAACGTCGTGTCCACCTTCCCCGGTATGTGGGCTACCGACAGGTTCGGTCGTCGTCAGCTGCTGTTTTGGGGTGCCGTTGGTATGGCCGTCTCTCAGCTAATTGTTGCCCTGACTGGTACGCTGTCGACTGACCAAACTGATGCTGGTGTTACCATCGTCAAGAACCTGGCTGCGCAGCGGACTGCCATTGCCTTCATCTGCATCTACATCTTCTTCTTCGCCTCGACCTGGGGACCTCTGGCCTGGGTTGTGTGCTCTGAGATTTTCCCTCTGCGCGTCCGTGCCATCTCCGTTGGTACCACCACAGCTTCCAACTGGCTGGTCAACTGGGCTCTATCATACTCCACTCCTTACCTGGTCAACTGGGGTCCCGGTAATGCCAACTTGCAGTCCAAGATTTTCTTCATCTGGTCTGGCTGTTCCTTCTTGTGTGTCATCTTTGTCTACTTCTGCATCTACGAGACCAAGAACCTTACTCTGGAGGAGGTCGACGAGCTCTACACCGAGGTACCTTACGCTTGGAACTCTGCCGGCTGGAAGCCTACGCTTCGTTATGCCGATACCAAGATTCCCGATCACGAAAAGCCCGAGCAGATTGGCGAGCACGTCGAGACTGCTGCGTCTGTCGAGAAGTCGGTTTAAACAGACTTGATTTTCTGTTGATCCCTCTTATGAAAACTGCATAATAAAAACTGTCATCTTTCGGTACTATTAATGCATGGGACGTTGACTGGTTGCTCCTGATTTTTTCTGAAGCCAGGCCGTCTTTGGTTCGCTATATCATCCACATCTCATCCTGTCGGGGCTAGTTCCTTGTCTTCTAGTTACTGGCTTTCCACGGTTTGAGCACTTTCTTTTTCTGTCTTCTGATTTCTGTACCTTTTTCCCTTCCTTCTATTCTCTTTCTTCTCTTGTTTTTATTACTATTCAATACCTTTTTTTTGATATCTTGGGCAACTGGTACTGGGCGGCAGTAAGCAGGTGGGGTGGCGGTTAATCGTTTTGGACTCATCTCTGATTTCTATACGTTCTAAGGTGTCTGTTTTTATTTGCTTGGTGTATCTATTGGCACAGCACGCTCACTTACTTTTTTGTACGGCATTCATGTTTTATATCTCAGTTGCCTTGTTAATGAAATCAATCTGCATACGATCAAACAATATCTATATGAGTTCTTGTGTGTTCTAAGATATGTGAATGTGTCTTATTTGAACTGACGTCGGGGCTTAGTAATGCCTATATCAAGTACCGCTGACTAACAATGCTGACTCAGCACCGTCGTGGCGCATGGATGCCATGGAACCCGATGCCGACAGCAAACTCACACGCGGCTCTGCCCATTTCCTGCATCGTTTTGGCATCTAAACATAGCAAGTGACTTGTCCGATTCGCGCCATCTAGAACCACGCTGAGAAGCACGCCGTCGTCTTCCTCTACAGCCTCTGGCCGCGCCACGAATATCGGTTCTCCAGGCGTATGCCCGGCTGGTCCGCTCCAAATGATGACGTCGCCGGTATCGGTGTCAGCCTTGGACACGGCGTCGAACATGGTGCTGAAGCCGCGATTGATCGTGCTATATACAAAGCGATGGCGGCGCGTGGCATAGCGCGGGTTGATGGTAGGAAGTTCTCCGACATGGGGTCCAGGGATGTCCACGACAACTCGCGGAGCCGGCCCGAGAGATCTGGGGGCAACACCAGAGGCGACGACAGCTGCGCGTATATCGAACTCGTAGCGCCGCAGTGCACACGCTGTCCGGCCGGGTTGTCGCCAGAAATTGGTGCCACTGTTGTTCTTGTCGAGGATGATGTCGCGGTAAAAGGCCGAGACGATGTCGGGTGTGGGATACTCCATGAGCTCGCAGTACAACTTACCGGTCGCGGAATCTTCGAAGGCGTTGACGCTGTGAAAAAAGAAGCCGGCCGGCGTCTCAAAGCGCGCTACAACGCCACCATCGCCGTGCCGGTCGATGACAAACCAGCGACACGTCTGCGCTTCGTCAAAGGGTGCAATGGTGTCGACGACGTTCTGGTTCCACACCATCATGAGGCCGCCGCCGCGCAGACGGCACGATGGGATACACAGGATGTAGTAGCTACGCGAAATGAAGCAGCTGTGGAGGTACGCGGCTGGTGCGCCGGGCTCCTGGATCGTGGCCAAAATGCGCGCCGAGCCGCTCTTCCCGGCTGTCTTCGTCGACGCCAACTGGTATACAGTATAGGCCGGTGTCGGCCCAAAGCGTAGACTGAAATTGAAGCAGTCGCCAGTGTCAGGGTCCCTTGCTATATGCGCACACGAACTGTGCCCCGCCAGCGCCTGGTTAAAGTCTTCGGGTTGCACGTAGATACTGGATGCGTTTAGGGTTACTGGGTCCAGCTGACGAAGCAAGATACTGTCTGTAGCTAGCCACAAATTGTCGACGATGTTGGCTGCATGGTGCCCGGTAGTCTTTATACTATGATCGACATTGTCCGGCCGGACCGCATCTAAGGTGACTGTAGCTGTAGTGTCGGCTGGCCCGGCGATGTTAGGGTTAAGGGTGACCTGAATGTTCTTGGCGGTCATACGGTGACGGAAGAACGACATCGTCTTGGAGAAGAGGCCGACGCACGGATCGTTTTTCTGCGCAAAGGTGTACGAACGCGTAACGCCAGCGCGGATCTCAGCGACAAAGTCGTCGCATTGACGTCGTGAAGCGTAGTACACGATACTCTGGCTACCGTTCGCAACCTTACGAACACTATCACTATTGCCAGCCGCTTCTGGATCTGGCACAATGTCGAAGCGGTGTGTGTGGCCCAGCCCGTCAAACCAATGTTGTACTTCGTATAGACGTGTGCCGGCCGCGGAATCTACGTCGTAGATGCCCGGCCCGGTACGGAACAGCGAGCCCGCAGCCCAGGCGGGAATGGAGCCGGAGACAGTGAGCTGGATGGGGCCTCGTTGCTCTGTGAGGCCATTGAACTTTGAAAAACCAGACAAGCAAGCAACGTTAGGAGAACTATAGTTACCAAGTTACGCAGAAAGGTGGGGAGAAAAAAGACTTACGCCGGCTTCGTTTGGCCAGTCGGCAAAATTGCCGCTTTGAAGCGTTTCAGCTACGCTTTGCATATCCGTAGCCGCATCGGCGGCACATCGTCGGATCACAGTCGAAGTTGCTTTTAGTGGTGGGCAGTCCTGCATAGCGACAAGGCATGCAAGTAAGTAGTAGGTGGTGAAATGAAAAAAGAAAAAAATTGCTCTGAACAGGAAGACAACGATAAGACTTGTTTTTCTTTCCGTCTTTTGTGCCTTTATGTGCGACCAGTTTAGTTGATAGTTATATTCTATAGCTACATATTAGAACAGAAAGTCGGCCGTGAACTTCAAAGCGACGGTCTTGATTCGTACGCGGGAACACATCAGACTTTATATAGACGTTCAGCACATTATGAATTCTGCGAGCTTGTTGGTTCCAGAAAGAGAAATCTGGAGGAAGAAGAGTAAGAAGCTAATGCAACTGGTTGCACATACTCTCTCTATTCTTTGGCGCTCTTTCTACTCTCAACCTCACGGGATAGTACATATCACACATATGATCACGGCACAATCCAACAAAGCGCCCGCCTTGCTTGTTAGCCCTCAACATAATTATTCTGAAGGAGCGAATATGAGCTAGACCAGAAGAGACTCACTCACTTTGATCTAGTATTAGACCAAAAAAAAAGAAAGACAAAAATACCTTTTTGCGGCTTGGTTGTCACAGACATGTGACGAGATGTCCTGATTAGGCCAACGGGCGCTATGTTGCCCTGTTGTGCCGGCCGTTTATTCAATTTTTTTGCCTCCCTATTCTATCGTTCTCCCTCACTATTTTTTTGCTGTATTTTAATGGCTGTCGTTAGTCGACTGCCTTCTGCTTGTTTCATGGCAACGGCTTCGGATTCGCTTTTCTGTAGACATGTATCATATTATTGCGTAGTAAGAAAAACTACAGAGTATCACAAGCATGCTGCAGTCATGACCTGTCAACTAAATCTACGTGGCTATGCGTCGCAATTATACATAAAAATCCCAAAATACCTTGTATCACTAACTCGGCACTTAAAGTTTGAAAACACTTGCCTTCCGTTCCCAGACCAACTCGTCATGACTCGGATGCCTGTTGCCGCCTGGTCGATCCGCCGCGGCTTCTTGCTCGAGTAGCCGAAACTGACGATCGACGGTGACTGCGCTTGCTACGGCGAGTATGGCTTGACGATATATGACCCTCCTCTCGTTCTCCCCCCCGCACACGATGAGAGCTACCGCGTTGCTTCTGCCTTTGTAGGCGTTCGTAGAACGATTCTAGGCACAGCGCTAGGCTCTGCATCAAGAAGCCCGCGGAAAATACTAATGGAATAAGCTGTGCTGCCCTGCCGAGCCTGCCGTTTCCCTGCGCGAGCCAACAGAGTACATTCCATTCCAAGTTAGTGTAAGCTCGATGGAAACTACAGCAATGCTGGCGCAGACGAGGCTGCTTAGAGCGCGAAGATCACGAAGAACAACCTCGGCCTGATTTCTTCTGCATATCATAAGAAAGAGTTAGTACCATGAAAGTGAGAGTAGTTATATACCGTATATAAGGTTGCTTGTAACAAATCTCAGTCTTTGTGCTTGTAATCTTCGCGGGCGCCCACGTTGTCCAAAAACGCCTAGTACAAGGCCAGCGCAGCAGTACATTAGCGCCAATATACACACCGTAGCATTCAGAGCCACCAGAGTTGCGTCTGAAAAGTCCAGCGGGCCGAAGAAGAAGCCACCTCGGCACACTGACTGTCGGCGGACGAAGTCGATGGCGGGTGTTGGCCTATATGAACGAACCAGAACCAGAACCATATGCCAAAGCAAGCTATAGCTGATAGCAGAAGATAGTCACCTATTTGTCCCTGTCTTGGATAATCTATCGACTGGACAGAGTGATCACTAGTAATAGTCGCAGAAGGCCTCGATGACGCGGAACTTTGCTGCATATTAGGGCGTGGCACATATAGTATGGAATGTCCAGAATATATCGGCCCATGATCAACAGAAGTAGGACAGAAATTTCGGCGCGTGTGAGGACTGTCAGTCCGTCTTTTCGTTTTTTATACATCACTTGGATAAGCAGGCTGAGAAAGACAGCGCTGAAAAGTAATAGCCCGAAGAAGCGAAGTCCGCCCAGGTGGCGTCTGCTCATATATCTCACCAACACGACACCAAACCAGTTGATATAAAAGGCAGCACGAAGGTTGATGCCATACATGGCGGCGTTATCTCTAGGCTGGACACATCGAGGTTGGTTGTTAACTGAGGACATTTATTTGGGAGGTATATTACTCTTTTTACATGTGATATCTGATATGTGAGCATCCGCACAATGAGAAAAAAAAGACCGTGAAAGGATAAGAAAGAGAATGCGAAAACTGTTTCTCTTTTTGGGATTATTGCTGCAATTTAGACTAAGAATACAGATTCAAGTATCCGTATCCGATGAGCATTTATAGTGTAGAAAACAATGACAGAGACTCGCTTTCTCTTTCCAACTTGCCCCGTATCACAAAGCCATAGTCGATATCGCAAAGCTAGAGACAAGCGACTGTTTACTAATATCTGCTGGCTTGGGCCACAGACCCAGGCTTGGGCTATTAGATACTTGCATTAACTCCTTGAACAGATAGAAAAGGACGACTGGAAGTTTACATTAATGCTTTGTCTAGAAAAGAGAAATACTAAGAAGAGGGGAACAAGTGAGACATTGTGTCTAGCTTCAATCTGTTGTGCTAGAAATATGAGCTAAGCTGAGCTGCTAGTACTACTAGTACTAATGAAGAACATTGAAAAAAGCAAGCTTCCAGGTACACTACCGGAAAGTTATTTGAACTGCTCAAGTATGGCTGGACGCTGGCCGCTGCAAAGAGCATCCTGAGTTCGCGGAGAAATATGGCTATCAGGAGCTCATTTGGGCTCGTCCCGATGGACTGGTTCCTACCAGCTAGGCCATGATGACGATAGTATATAAAGTCTTTATAACTTACAAAGAGCATATAACTCCAAGATTGGCTGCCTAGACAGGCATAATGACTACCTGTAAGCTAGCTACCCAATCTTTCCACACAAGAGCTAAGCTGTGATAAAGTTGACACTTTGGAGCTTGAGCTTGCTTACCATGGCAGAATTCATTCAGCTTTGGCTCACTTTTTTTTATAGTTTTTCTTTCTGTAGCTGAGGATTTGGGTTGTCCATATTATTGATAGTTATTATTTACATTTCATTTCCTATCTTTAATTTGTAAATATCCTTATATGTGTTACTTCTTAGTTTCTATAGCCTCCGACAAACTTCAATGACTAGAATGGTTACACTACTTGAGACTGTGCCTATAGCAGTGCGATGCTTTTCATGCACTGTTTATATTGGCAGACCCGCAATCGTATATTATCTTATCGATAACGATACTGCCCAACTTTTTTTGCACAGTTTACGTTACGTTGTGGAAAGTTTTTTGTTAGAATATTGATTGATTGTCTGCATTTATGAAGCTTTGATTTGCTAACGTCACAAGATCGCAACTTTTGCCCACCATGCCTTCCGAGATTGTCAATAACCCTCCGGCTACTGAGGTCGCCGACAAGAAGAAGAAGAAGAAGGACAAGAAGGAAAAGAAGCCGAAGAAGGCCGCCGATGTTGCTGCTGCCGACGAAGATGATATAGCTATGGCTGAGGCTCCGACTGCTTCTGCCGTCGTGGAGGACGGTTCTGCCGGGGAGAAGCTGAGCAAGGCTGAGCGCAAGGCCGCTAAGGAACAGCGCAAGAAAGAAAAGGCTGAGCGCAAGGCTGCCAAGGAGGACAAGAAAAAGCGCAAACGTTCAGATGACGAAGAGGTCAGCGAGGAGAAGCCCGAGAGTAAGAAGCAGAAGGATACTTCATCCGCCGCTCCGCTGTCTTCTGTTAGATACACCCAATCGGCCACCCTAACTGCCCTGCCACAGGCCAGTATCGACGCCTTCTTAGCTAAGAACTTCGTTACCATCGAGGACACCGAGCCCGCCTCCAACTTTCGCCCTATCCTATCTTTCTCGCACCTGCCGCAGACCGACCTTCTTGCCAAGAAGCCCTTCGCCAAGTTCCCCGCCCCAACACCCATCCAATCGGCCTCATGGCCTTATACTCTATCTGGCCGTGATGTCGTCGGCATTGCTGAGACCGGCTCCGGCAAGACAATGGCCTTTGCCCTACCCTGCGTAGAGAAGCTGTGCCTTCCCGGCGCCAAAAAGGGCATTAAAGCCGTCGTCGTCTCGCCTACCCGCGAGCTTGCCATGCAGACTGCCGAGCAGGTCAGCCAGCTAGCCGGCCTTGTCGGTCTTAAGTGCGTTTGCGTGTACGGCGGAGCGTCCAAGGACGACCAGCGCAGCGAGTTGCACCGCGGCAAGGGCGCCGACATCATCGTGGCGACGCCTGGCCGTCTCAAGGACTTTATGAGTGACGGCACTGTTGATCTGAGCGGCGCGCAGTACGTAGTTCTCGACGAGGCTGACCGTATGCTTGATAAGGGATTCGAGGAGGACATCAAGATGATTCTAGAGGCGTGCCCAGCGCGCGAGAAGCGCACCACTCTCATGTTCACAGCGACATGGCCTGTCACCGTACAAAAGCTGGCAGCCACCATGATGGTCAAGCCCGCTAAGATCATCATCAGCAACAGCGGCAAGCAGCGTGTCGATGGCGAGCTGCAGGCCAACACGCGCATCACCCAAACCGTCGAGGTTGTTGATCCCAAAGTCAAGGAGCAACGTCTATTGCAAATCCTTAAGACTCACCAAAACAAGTACAGCGCCAACGACCGCATCCTTGTCTTCTGCTTGTACAAGAAGGAGGCTACTCGTGTCGAGACATTCCTGAGCCAGCGCGGCATCAAAGTTTGCGGTATCCACGGCGATCTGCGCCAGGAACAGCGTACTCGCTCGCTAGAGGCCTTCAAGTCAGGAAATACCCCCGTGTTAGTTGCTACTGATGTAGCTGCCCGTGGCCTGGATATTCCAGAGGTCAAGCTAGTCATTAATGTCACAGTAAGTCGATTCCAAGTCGACAATATTCAGTCCAACATGCTAATCACAGTCACAGTTCCCCTTGACTATTGAGGACTATGTTCACCGTATCGGTCGTACGGGCCGTGCTGGCAAGACCGGTGAAGCCTACACTTTGTTTACTCTTCATGACAAGGCCCACTCTGGCTCGTATGTCACAAACCCTAATTATACCATGATCAAGATATAATCGTTGCTAACCTTCACTCTACAGGCTCATCAACATTCTCAAGTCTTCTAACCAGAACGTTCCCCAAGATCTTCTCAAGTTCGGCACTACTGTCAAGAAGAAGGTTCACCCCACTTACGGCGCCTTCTTCCGCGAAGTCGATCCTAGCCAAGTCCCGGCCAAGATCGTGTTTGACGATTAAATCATCTCCGCCAGCTTGTCTTCTTCGTCTGTATGTTTGTTTTTCACTACAAAAACTACCTCGTTCTTCTTTTTTTTAAAAAATTTAATGACCTTTTTGTTTCTCGTCTTGGTTGGCATTATCGCTACGGCTTTTCAATTGGATATGTATATATAGTAAGAATATGGCCTTGTTTTCTTTTTCTTCCCTACGCTTAGTATCGTACTTTCCATGCTATTGTCTCCATATAGAATTTCAAAAAAGGAATCACTATCTTTTGAACGCAAGATATAGTCCACGTAGAAACGTCATCTCCGATGTTGCTCTATAACGACGTATGTTAGCATACTGATTTTATTGTTTTTAAGATGAAACTTACAACATAGTAACTAGCGGTAACGCGGAAACAGCAGTCACCGCTAACTTCAGGAACGGATTCGCATCACCTCCGACTGTCATCTCTATGATGCGCTGGATCATCTGCGGCGCTCCAACACAGAGCACCGAAATAACAACGCCCGGACGTAACTGAAGAAGATCGAACTCGACACCCTCGCTTGCAAAGAAACGCTTCATAAAGAAAGTACTCCAGACGATACGGCACGCCATGTTCACAATATTAGCAAAGACTAGGCCAGACGCCTGCATGTTGGTAACAGCCAAGAAGAAGTATCCCGCAGTAGCAAACACACCAGAGAAGCCGGCCATCCACAGCGATTGCGTGTGCACCTGTTTCTCCGTGGCCACGGAAGACACAAAGGCTTCAGTAAGTCCGTTGAGGGCTAGCAGAGGAATGTAATAGCAGTAGTGTCCCAGCACAGTACCGGCACCATCAGCGGCCCAGCGTGTACCAGCAACAATCTCGATGGCGGGTTGGGCAGCAACAGGACCAATGGCCACGATGATAACAGAAAACAAGATATAGCTCTTTAGCATAATAGCTAAATCATACGCAGCTCTGGTCACAGCATCCTTGCGGGCCTGGACGGGACTTTGGTCCGCTAAAGGTAATGTTTCCGAACCAGACTTGGCATCGTTGATGCTTGAAGGTTCCAAAGTAGCTGCCTTAACGCCAGTTATCTCAACAGGCTTTGCTAGAAGCCTTCCAAAGTAGTTACGACTCATTTCTTCGACAGGTTGGAATATCAGCCGCGCGACGAGTCCACCGTAGTTGTTTGCCAGCGCATATACGCCTTGCGCCGTCGCACTAGCCAGCACAGACACGATGAGCGTGTCACCTTGCGTCAAGAAATGTTTTACCACGCCCTGCGCCTGTAGACTGACAGCTAGTCGCGTAGTAGGCCTGTAAAACAGGCCAGCAAGATACCTATCACCACCACCCATGATCTCCCCTTTCATTTTTTCTTCGACCCGTCGAGGCAGTAGCGAGAAGCCCTCATCACGCGCCGCAGGCCACGCGCGCAGTACATAAACGGCCCACAGTACCACACCGTACGCCAGCTGGCCGGCTGCGAACGGCAAGACGCCGATATCAATGCCCGACTTAGACGCCCAAAAGGCCGTGCCGAGAGTTCCACCACAGCGGGCCAACGCAGCGGCTGACTCGGCAGCAGCACGGGCACCAAATTGCTGCCGGGACGCGAGAAGGGCGAAGAAGGGCTCGGCGGCTAGCTCTATTAGCGAGGCGGCGGCGTAGACTTTGAGAGCCATCGGCACGAAGTCTGCGCTCGGAGACACGCGCAGAAACATGTTGCCAAAGGCAAAGGCCACGACGGAACCAAGTGGAACGGCAAGATAGCCGAGGTTGATGGCTGTTTGGCCCAACACGCGGCGGCGCTGTTTCTGCTCCTCTTCCTCCAGCTGGACGGCGTATGCATCCTGATGCTTGCCCTCGGTTCGAGGCGCACTAGCAGCAGCAGCCGGAGAAACGGCGGGCTGGCGTTGAACAGCTACACGCAAACTCTCGCGGGCAAAGAAAAGCACCGACAAGTAATAGACTTCCAACTGGGTGGCTAGACCAAGGTTCTGGGCGGTCAAAAAGCGCAACAAGACTTGACTAGCGACAAAAGTAAGGCCGCGCGAAAGAAGTTGTTGCAAAAAGAGAAAAAGGCCGCCCTTGAAGACGGCCCCACGGGAGCTCATCGTTTTGATATAACGAGGCTGTAAAAAGAAGAAAAAAGGCAAAACAAGATTCGAAGCAAGGCTGAGTTTTGGGAGAGAAAGTACTTGCAATTTGGCTTAGGCTGTGCTCAAACCATCACCAGTTACATATAGGGTTTTACTTGTTGTCTGTCCAGTTTAGGTAAAACTAAGAGGTGGTCCTAAAACTAAACCATTCTACTGTATGCGTTGTCTCCACTTTTTAAGCTAAGTACTACGGTATTTTGAGGACTGTATCAACGGCTTGCAAAATCCCTCACAGCAGTGCCAAAGAGACACAGTGTATCACCTTAATTCACACATGTCAACAATGTCATAATACACAAAACACGCCTTTTCCCTTCTACACAAACATACACACATTCAACTGTTCAAGCGGTTCTAGAAGCTCAATAAGATCAATGATTATAAATATAAACTCTATTCAATCCTCTATTACTGGCCGGTAAATCTTTTCTTTTGCTCTGAAATCCTTTCCATATTAAGTTCATATATCTTTGAATATATTCTTTTTTTTTTTTTTTACTCATTAATCTTATTAAGTTTCTAGACCTATGAAGATTTTGAATCTATTCGTTTGGCTGCATTATCCTCATCATATCCTCGTTAAACGGCTGGCCCAACAGCGTCCAATAGTTCGTTTCGACGCCTTGGAACGCCCAGTGGCCTGCATCAGCTGTGACGCCGGGCAGCTGCGTGTTTATCATTTCCAGATTGATCTGGCCATTGCCCGTGGCGGTGCTGCACAGCATTGGGTTGCTGTGAAGAGGTTGCTGTGGATGGCCATGGCTTTGGCTACGGCTATTACTAAGATTATGGTGCTGCTGTTGCTGTTGCTGTGTTCCAGAAGCAGTCGGTGGAGGAGATGGCGCAACACCCCGGAGACTAATGTTGGAGGAAACGTCTCGCGTGGTCCGAACGTTTGGCCTCTGGCCCGTTGGAGTAACCGTTCCAAAGTTCTGACCCTCAAAACTTCGAAAGTCAAAATGGGAAAAGTTTGGGTCGAACGAGAAAAAGTCAGAGATATCATTGATATCCGACAATGTGCCAGCCAGCATGGTGTCCTCCGGCTGGAGACCCATTGACATGGGTGCCGGCCAAGATTGGCGGCTGCTGTTGTCCGACTTGACGTTTTGAGCAGAAACCTGGGGACCAGTTCCCGAGGTTGTCTTGTCGGCAGGGCTTGATTCCGGATGGTTTGCATTGCGTGTACGCAGTGTCACGGTTCCAAGATACGGAACAGTTATGCGGCAAATCCCGTCGGATGTCGAATCCGATGTCATGCCCATGTCGATGATGGGCATCAATTGTGTAACAATATTGGCCGCTTCCGCAGTCAACCGGTCATTATTGCGCAACGCAGTCTCGGTAAGCAGGTCTTTAGTTGCTACAACCAACTTTCTATCTTGCTCACGCTGTTTCATCTTATTGTACGCAGTCGTACCATGTACTTCTGACGTTATGTGTGTGGCATGGCTGTGAGCCGGTGACCGTTCCAGATACGAAAGTAATAGGGTCATGGACCCGATAAGCGCCGTATAGTCGACGTGCCGACATGACATCTTGTTGGCACGACTCTGTCGGATATTGCCAAAGCGGCTAAGAACCTCCCGGCTGGCACACAAACAGCGGAGTTTGCTGTACTCACGTTGTTCAGGACTAGTGCCCTTCATCATATACGGCAAATGCAGGATGATAATCAGGCTAAAGAAGTGCAGCTGTACCATATCTTTGAATCCCATAGTCATAGCCTTCAGAGTTTGCGGCAGTGTTGTCAACGGACCAGATAATGCCCACCATTCGGGTGTCATCTCCTCACCAGCAGCTTTGATCCGTTGGTAAATGGACATGGTCATGTCGTGGGCATTATGTGGGCGCAAAGTATTTCGCTCACTGATGAGTGCAGATGCCACAGTTAACTCACGCTCTAACTTTTCGGCTGGCGAGAGCATTGCCATCACCTCGGGTTGTGTAAAGGACATGTCCTGTGTCGCTACTGGAAGTCCCAACAACAACGAGGTATACCGGTCAAAAAAGTTGAGGCGATACCAGATATACGCTGGCCCGGGTCTTAACAGTGGGTTCAAATCAGTGTCAATGGAAGGCACTATGAAGCGCATGCCCTGGCCTAGGCCCATCAGCAGGGCAAAGTTTATGGCGCGGCGACAAATAAGCCATGCCTTGCGTAGGCTACCAATGTTTGCCAAGTACATAGACTGCATCAGCAGGCATTGCAGGCCCTCTATACTACCCATCATGTCGTCATCGTCAGATATCAGCTGCACCGATGATGTGTACCATTCGTCCGTTAACGTGGAGAGCGGCTTCTTTGTCGTAAGTTCGTTTGGATCAAGGCCGGGCTCGAGATGGTGGACGATAATTGTTAACTGCAATAGCTTTTTCGCCATGCATAGAGGATGAGCGGTTGGTGGTGGAATAGCCTTCATTTCTTTGATTGCGATTGATTCTAAGCCACCTACCAGATTTTGCTCATGGTACATGCACGAAATCACGAATAAAACGCCTAGACTGTGTTCAAAGATGTAGTCGACGTCTTCCTGTGGCGGGAACAAAGGAAATAGCTTCATGCGCATCGTGTCGAGTTTCTGCGAACGTGATGCTTGCGGCGGCACGGCATACATTTTGGACCGCTCTTGATCAGTATCCGATGGAGATGGAAGAGCACATTGCCACGCGAGGACGTTTTGGTGCCGTTGCTTGGCCCAGCCTCCTGTTGCTTGAGATGTTTGGATATTAGGTACTGCAGCTTTCCGAATTTCATCCCTTGAGAATTCTGTCTGTTCCTTTGTCTGTTGTCGTTTTTGCCCTTGCTGAGTGTTGTTTTGGGAGCGAAGTTGTGAGGGGTTTGTGGACGCGTTGCAATACTCAGACTCAATATCGAAGTCAACTTTGGCTTCAGGTCCGTTCATCTCATCATCTTCGTCACTGTTCTCGAAGTCAACTGAATTGCCACCCGTCCCGTCTCCAGTATCAGCAGTTGGCCCATGGCCTAGTCTGCCACTTGCTGGTACCGGACCAGAGATGTGCTTGATAGTATCAGAGTTGTTGTTGCCTACGGCATTGACTACCATTTGTAAAGCGCGCTCCATATCAGCCAGGCGCTGGTGGACAGTACGCGTAGATGTGATAGCAGCTGCAGTAGGATCGTGGGGGTCGCTTGGGCTTGGATGCTCGGGAAACTCCTGGCTTCGGCATTGCTCGCTCTTTTCGGTACAGCGGATACATACTGCATCGCCAGAGGCTTTGTATTCACACTTTATCTTGCGACGACGGCCTTGATTCGGCACAAACGATGATGAGAGAATACGTAAGCATTGTGTAATGGTTTGGTAACGGTATTGTTACGATAGAGAGAAAGAGATGACGAAGGCGGTACGGAGGGGAGAAGGAAACTCACATTGCCAGCAACTTTTGGTGCCTTTACGCACGCGACGCTTTCCATTGTCCAAGACTTGGCATTGACTTTCTCCTGCTGCTGTTGTTGCTGCCGAAGTAGTCTCGGCGTTTCCCGTGGCTGATGACAGGGCTTGCCCTGCAGTGGTAAGACCAAGACCGTATGGGCCAGAGACGTTTATCCTCGAGGCTGAAGACGCGCCCGAGTCAGCACCGGTTCCATCAAAGACTGTTGGCGGCTGTTTTCTTTTTCGGGCCTGCATCATTATAAGGCTGTGATTGACCAGGAAAGGAAGGGTGGGAGAGGAAGAACTCTATGCGTGATGTATCTGTTGACTGCCGAATATTACATACAGTAGCCTATCAAAAAAGCTGGTCGAATCGGCGGAGATGGCGCACAAGATGGTAGTGATGGTGTCTCAGGCAAGGAAAGAAAAGATAGCTCTATGCTAGCTACCAGTGTAGCAGTGTACTTTGAGTTATTCTATGGCTAGTAGCAAGGTAGGGGCGATATGCAGTGAAGAGGTGAGAATGGCAATTCCAGGGGCGCCCAACACGACAGTTGGTAAGCGTCTTATGTACCTAATTTCTAATCATGGCGATGGTGGTTAACTAACAGAACAGGTTACGTGGTAGGTCACAGTGGAATTGCAGTGGGCCGACCTAACCCAATGTTCCTCAGTTGCAGCCCACAGATGACTGCTATTTCTGACGTATTAAGATATGTAACGAAGACAAGATGTGGAGATAGTCAAGGCGTTTTCCAAATCCACGCTCCTAGAGATCTTGACGTCCATCACAGATTCATTCGACCATGTGAGAAGGACGCAGTCGGGGCACTACTACTACTGTTGGTATGGCATCTTACTGACCTTATACAAGACGATCTAGTTCTGGGTCCAGATATATGTTTCTGTACGTGATATATGTATCAAATGTGTATACTATAAGGTGCCTACATCGACCGACAATATGCAGGCTGACAAACTATGAACTCAGCTCTTGGTCCAGTTTAATGGCAAGTTGTCCGGATAGATAGCCGGAGGAAGCAAAGGCTCTTTTTCCAGGTGGCAATATGGTCGGCCTTGTCTAAGAGACAAGTAGAAATGCTATGTAGGGCTGAGTTACTCAAAGGGAAAAAACGGGCGGAGATGGCATAAGGTAGTGATTGAGAATAAGGAGTATAAAGAAAACAAAGAGGTGAAGTTAGTGTGGGAAGTGATATGAAAAGAGCATTCAAAGAGAAAGGCAATGAAATAAATATAAAAAATATATTCAATGATAAAGTAAAACGATTATTTGCCAATAATCATATTAAAAGCGAACGATGCCTTGGACGATGTTATCTTGAAACTCGAGTTAGAAGAATCGTAATAGATGTAGAATATCTTCGTTTAAGATAAAAAGCACGCTGCGATTTCTTCTTGTCCGAATTACATTCAGGATAAATATTTCGAAGTACAAGATATGTCCACTTTGCTTACCATCACAATATAACATTCCCTCTTCTTCTTTGCTTCACCTTTCTCTGGCCTAGTCAACACAATCCAATATATCTATATTTGCAACCCTAGTTATTGTTGTCCCTGCGCCAGAAATTCGTCCGGGGCGGCGTCCGGGGCGGCCGAATGTTTTGCTTATGTCATCAGTCACGTGGCATATGATTTCTATGATTTCTATCTCAACTACCAGCTAGCTCTACATAGTAGCACAATACTAATATACGAATGAGATTTCAACCATGTACTATGTACTACTATCATTAATGTAGTTATACATATTCCGGTATATTGTATACCAACGCTTTCGCCCGATTCTCTTTTGATTTGTTCAGCGCCAAGTCGTTCATAGGTAAACCCTGGAACTAATACTACTATCAGTTATTGGTTCGATCATTCTCCCCCAGGTGAATGCAATGCATCAGACACTCAGAGAACCTAGTTACGACAACGCATCTATCGAACTAGAAGTCGCCACTAACATCAAATCGACTTCTTTTCTCAATGAGGCTCATTAAGCACAACCTCCCTCGAATTGCCGGCCGTCATACGTTCTAACAAAAGCGTTGAAAAATCACCCGAGACGACCCATCATTACAATACGACGCCTTCGAAGCCGCCGAAAACATCCACCGACAAAACGCCGCAGCCAAGCCTATGACAAAAAATGCCACCAACACCGAACACCAGGAGGTCGAAATGGAGAGGTTATACGAGTCGGGCCAAGCCACTCCCTGGGGCAGCAAGACACTCTCTACTATGCAACGCCTTCGCATACTAGAGCGGGACATGCAGGAATTAGACTACCGCCAATTAGACGGAGAATAACATAGCGGAGTTAAAGACTATGTTGGCCCAATTGTAGAAGACAGGCGCCAAGCAGGGCGACACCTAAGTCAATGAGGGCCAACTGAACAACCCTACGTGTCACTATAAACCCTAACGTTTAGGTCCAAGCTAATATAATGTCGTAGACAAAATCGTAATAGTAGTAACAACGCAATTGTCTAGACTCATAAAGCAGTTGTTGATTGGTGATGAACTCTATTACCAAGGTAAGGTATATATATACCTACTTCATCTTTTCAGGGCTTACACCACCAAGCCACACGAAAACCTTCTATCAGTGGGGAGACCTCACTGATAGAATATTCTACAGTCAAATGATATTAAATAACTATATAAGAGGAGGATAATCCAGGAACAATCTGTTGGTTCGGTCTATCGTGAAATCGGATCATCACCTCTTACTAGTTAAAACATGCACCCGACTTTACTAAAGATATATTTGAATACTTTGTTTGCCCTGCAAAACTTCCCCTGAATAAGTGGCCTTGCTATCTTAACAAGTACTCAGCACTTCTAAGTAACTAGTATTATCAGTACCAAACCACATACCACGATTAGAATTGATCAGCTAGTAACTTATTAGCAACACAACCTTCCAACCTTGTGTTTACGTTGTCCACTAATGTAAAACACAGGCTTCATCTTTCTATCTATTCCTTCCTGGAATTCGAAGTGTTGATCTACCTAACTAGCCAGCCTAGTCAAAACCTAGCCATTTTCTTTTTTTTCCAGCTAGACGATCATTACCAAAAATACAACAGAAAACACGATATCTTGACTGTAAAAAAGATGGGCCCAGGTTAAAGGCTAAGTATATGTGAGCACCTTCTTGTTTTCTTCACCTTCCTGCTTGTCTTTTCCTCTCGCGCATACGGATGACCATGCTTGCCTGGGTTTTTTCCCCATTCTTGAATGGGGTTTGTTCCCTAGGTGCCTCTCTTGTGAGGAC
>LXKZ01000569.1:1758-42323 GCA_001856765.1 Endoconidiophora polonica
CCCCCCCAAAGATGATTTTCCCTATAAAGTACCATGTCTCTTGATGTTTCGGTGTCGGACGCGGTTTCTAAAAGGCCTCCGCTACGCCAGCCATAGTTCGTGCACAATCTGCTGTTCTGTACGACTAGCCCATGTATACACAGCATTATTAGTAACAGCATACTATATGTTTTGCTATGTGCAACCTTGTCAGGGCCATTCTGAACAGGTACTAAGTACCAATACGAAAAAGAGCTTTTCAGCTTAGGCTCCGGTCCCGAACTAGGGTTCTCCCCGATATAGCTGCACCCGTCACACAATATTGCCTTTCTCTGCCCTGACATTTCTGGCGAATACCAGCTTCAGCCACAATAACCAACAGAGCAGAGACGGGGAAAAATGAAAAGAAAGATTAAAAGTCTTCTGGAAAGGGATGACACCGTGAGATCCGTGCTGGGGGAAGGAGGGGGGGGGGGGGTCTATTAGACGTGGGTAGGCATCTTTCGTTTGTTCGTTGTTAAAGCAATGCAGTACGTACGTTACTATTGTTATTCCCGGAAATGGCTTGACTGATCGATTCAGAAACAAACATGCGCATCCACATTCCAGGACTAAATAAGGATAAAGGAAAGAATGGACATAAGGGGTCTGAGCCGCACCACCCAGCAAGATCAATGATATGATGCGCTGTAAGAACAAATTAGAACAGCTAGCAACAGACACAATTAGCCTAATAGAGGTTTACTGGCTGGTGCAAGCAGCCCCCTCCCCTCCCAAAGTACGCCCTTACTTTGGTATTCTTCCGATTGCTTCGTCATGCCGTCATCAGAGTCGGCTTTTCTTACTGTTTACAGCAGGTTTCTCGTTATTGCTAGAATATTACCCTTTTAGTTCACAAGATGTATCATCACTACTAGTAAGTAGCATTACAATAGGCATTACTTCTAATGTCATTTCAACAGGCTACTGCTTCTTACTAAATAGCGCTTATCACTCCTATTAATGGTTTATAGTGTGCTTCGGTCACTATGCGGCGCAAACGCATTGCCGGCGCACAACTTCAATATAAGAAGCTGTATCACAGCATCAGAAACTGTCAATTCGGTCTTAGACTAAACTCAGTTGGTCTTGCGTCCGTAACTATTCACATCACAAGATCCCAACCAGCATGAAAACAAGCCAGTCAACCCAAGTTGCAACCTTACTAGGTAGGCCTTTTTCTTCCGTTCTTTTTTTTTTTACTTCCCACCCTTTCTTTTCCTTTCTAGACCAGTCAGACAGATCTGCTTCTCAGGCGAAGCTCCTGAAGGATACAGATACACTTTGGTAGTGAAAAAGCTCACTTACAGGCCCACTCACTCCTTTAACCGCTTCAAAAGTAAGCATCAAGAGATTCCTTTCAAGCGTGCAGCCTCGGTCTTGGGCTACTGGTTGCTCGTAAATCAAAGCAGCGAAAGCTTCTATATAAATGACAAGTTGCCATTCTATATGGGTAAGGTGCCAAGAGGGTTGTTGGGCCTTAATTCCTGTGAATAACAGTCACTTCCACCCTGTCATTGAAGGCTTATCCTTCAGAGATGGAAAACGGTGACTTCTTGAAAGATTCACAGTCAAGATCAAAGGACTTTGCCGCCAACACAGTACAGCCTCAGTCTATCATTTCACACCTTTCAATGGAGGATTGCTATTTTTTGGACTGTAGTATCACCTTAACGGTCCGGGCATAAGAACGGGGCCATCTTAGTTACATTGTAGACAGTATATGCCTTGTTTACAAAATAGTGTCTGCGTTATATGCAGTCAATATCTGACAGTACGCAATCAAGGAAAGGAGAGATGATGCATAGTACAGTACAGTACTACTAGTACTACGACAAAGCACTATCTGGTATAACCATGCCATGTCTCGAGCTAGTTAGTTGGTGTGTCCTTTCTCAGCTGCTACTGCTTACATTATATGATAAGTCAATATGCATTTGTATCGGGATTGAAGGTATTTCCCTTCTTTCTCCCCCGTCATGAGGTTTGGCATTAGTAGTACTGGTACTACATACTTTGGTAGCATTGCAGCATGCGTGCTTGTCTGGTTGCCCTCGGGGTGACCTTCTAGTATTGTAGTTTTGGCATTTCCCGGATGTAGACACTTGGTATATATATTATGTATATAGCCAAATTGCTTCCAGAAAGAAAAAACGAGAAAGAAGAATCTTTGGGGGGTGATACCAGTAGTTAAGAGCCGAATGAAAGATTACATTGCTGAAGCAATTGCACCATTCACTGTAGCTATTCTATATTTGTCATATTGCAGCTGCTTAGCTGGTTTCGGCAATTGCATCGTACACACAACGATACTAGTATATGCATGCACATATATACATAGTTGTGCAACTTATGTGCCATGTTACTGTTTGATTATATCTTGCTTGTACCGCTTGTATGTAGTAATGCTGAAAGATATCAGATATGTCATGACATTTGTAATACTAGATGAACAATGCCTTGAGGAAAAAAAAAAAAAAAGAGAAAATAGGGATAACTAGCTTGCTGAAAAAAAAGCCGATGGTGTGCGGGATCGGCTTCCAAAGTAAACAGCGAACTTTTGCAAGGAGATAGAAGGATATATATAACCAGTAATAATAGTAGTATTTAACGTCGGAGAGAGAGAAAAAGAGAGAAGTCTTATTAGCTTGGAAAGGCAAGTGACATTCTCAGGCAAAAAAGTTCCAGTCGAGAGGAGAATATAGACTTTTATTCTTGTGCAATGAATCTTAAAGTAGACACGACGGTTGCGTTCAAGCTGATATATGAGTCTAGATTAGACTTAGTTGAGGTCAAACTTAGTCGAGGTTAGTAATGGGAAGATACTTATTCAGGATTCCTTCCGGCGGTCGGCCGGAGAAAGCCATGGAACCCTTTAGCATTCATTGTCTTACTGCCAGTCAGTTACTTGACTTTGCTTGTTCTATTTTCACTAGTTTCATTGTACTATTGGAATCTATGCAAAAGCTCTAGCGCATTATTATTCAGTCGAATGCTTAGGCAGAACTCTAAAACAAAAAAAAAGCCCTGAGTTTTACTTCTCTTATCTTCTCGTTGGTACGGTTTTTTTAATCAGGGTTATACATTCGTGCATAACCCTAATACTTGTACGTACTACCTGTCTTACAACCGCTCACAAAGAGCGTAAGTGAAGTCTCCTATCTCGTTCTAACTAATGATCACTAGCCATATCGAAAACTAAACCTAAGACCCAGAACTTCTTGTTTCTTGGAGGGTCGAAAGAGTCGCTAAAAGAGGCCAAGATAAGAGGTCTGATTCTCAATGACTCTTGGCGATATGTACGCACGTGGAATGAGGGGGATGTTCGCCGATCGAAACAATAAAGGTCGGCATGCTGAGTATCATGGCCAAACATCAAGGCCGTACTATCGTCAGAATGCTGACGTGGAAATGCATTACAGAAACTAATACATTGTCATTATCAGTACGGGGGGGAAGCCTGGGAACCAGAATTTGTAGATGGGGGTGAAACAGGCCATCCTTTGTACAGCTTAAAGCCTCCTGGGGGCATGAGGTTCATAATAAGGAGTTGCAGTTCAAGATTCTGAGACAAGTTGACTTGCGCTATGACGGACTTGTACATATAATCAAGAACCAGTAGAAAAATAATAGAATAAAACAAAGAATAAAAGTTGGCAAGAAACCAAGCACGTTAAACCCGAATGTAGAGCAAGAGCTTTCTAGATCGAGACCAGTAGAGATGCATTTACGAAAGTTTTGTATTATTGTTCCGTTGTTCCAAGTATTTGTTCCGAGAAATGAATATAACGTAAATAACGGCGTCCAGCCGCATATGAAGACTTGCCGAGAATTTAAAGAGCACATACCGCTCAACACATGACCTTGGGCCAACTTTTCTTTCCTAAGACTTGCCTGGGTCTACATAAGCAGCCAAAAAAAAATCGGGAGAATTTTTCTGCGGTGGGAAGAGGCATTGTTTCGGCTCCTCACTCACTGGCTTATATTGGTTCTCCAGGGACGACGCAGTGTTGTCTTTTGACATAAAGCAAGTGCCTGATGTGACCTTAAGTCAACGTACAATAGTTGATATATGCAGATACAGAGCAATAGTATGAAAGGTGTTGTTTCTAAGTGTGCAGTCAATCGATGGGAGTGCCGTTTTCAAGAGCTTTTTTTTTTTTTTGGCATGACATTCTCGGTTTGCACACATAATGAATGATATAGCAAACTTTACATAGGAATCGTAGGAACTGCTTACTTTGGACGATACAGGTTTCATTTGGAAGCAGGGTTCCTAGTACTGGACTAAGAACCGCCGTCTTGTCTTTGGCGATCTTCCCTCAGTCGCCTCAGTCATGTTTCAAGGCAATCGGAAGATGCAACGGAGAGTACGGGTCTGGATGGTATTTAACAGGGCAAAAGCTAAAGCCGGCACTAGCGCTAAGAGCGAGAGCCAGAGTTGAAGCAAGCCAAATGAACAAGGAGATGTCGCTGGATAAACGGTCTGTGCGGGCCAGATCTGGCGGGTGAGAAAGTGCGATTGTTTAGGCCAAAGAAAACTTGCATAAGAAGAAGTTGACATAAACATAAAAGTATGTAGCTGCTAGGAGATGTGATCTTGTCGTTGGCCAGGTGCAAACATGGACTTTTGGGAAGCTTTGCAACGGCCGGGGGCGTTTCTGACGCCTGCTAGACTCACTAGGTAGCACCTAGGCGATGCAACAGTTGCAAGAAGCGGCATAGACAAGAAACAGACGGTTTGCCATGGAGAGAGCAGAAGCGACTGTTTTTGGTGCACAGCCAGATGATCGTATAGTGACTGCAGAATAGGAGCAGCAGCATTTGCTTGCTTGCTCGTTTGTTTAGCTTAACCTTACTAACAGTGCTAGCATTACTACTTGTAACTGACAAAGTATCTTATTTTATTTGGGTCTGCTTGTCTCTGCGCAAAAACTGAGTACTAGTAGTACCTAGCGAACAAGATCTGCGACACGAGCCTGGCATCCCATCTTGACATTGGAGCCCCCCCCCCCCCCCCCCCCCCTCTCCCATTGCTGTGGCATTGCCGATGCTCTGTAACAAGCCGTTTCTGTTTCCTGATGAAGGGTTCTTGGGTGACCATTAAAAGGCAGTTCCTGTTAGCAAAGACTAGGCCAGGTCTTGACTAGAAATGTTGGTGTCTCTTCTTCTCGATCGAACTTCGCGATCTTTGGTTTCCTTCGTACTCTTACATCTTCTTTTTCTTCATATTGCTTCTTTATATATTCGTTTTTAGTGTGTATTCTTCTATTCTTATACCTTTGTTTATCTCTTCTTCGCTTTTAATCATCAACTTTCACTTCATTCATTTACACAACTGAGTTGCTGGCTTCAACCTGAGTGGCTCGATATCCTTTGTAGTCTTTAAAAACACAGTCAACAACTTACTTGCCTGAGCGGCTGGAATAATCACAAGAAACTGTACTGGTCTGCACACAAGTCTTGGCCCGCTCATTTCCGCTCATTAGCTGAGAGCTGTTCTTTGCTCTCTCTCCCTCTCTCTCTCATATCCTCCTTTGTTGCCATCACCAACTCACAGCTGGCGACTGTGTATTCTTCATCCCGCTGGAAGCGGCAGACCACAGTGTCTTGCCTCGGGAAAAAAGAAACTGACCTGCTTAGGACTGATCTATACACAAGCCCCTATGAACGTGACTGTAGTTACCTAATTACGTATATCTCCAATGGACCGATCCATCAATTCTTCCCGGCATCTTCCTGCTATCGGGGCAGCGAGCCGTCGGACGTCCTCGCCTCCATCTCCGTCCAGCTCCGTCTTCGCTGACCCGAATGACCGCAGCTTCTTTGACGAGGCCAAATCCAATTCGCACCGAGGCTTACATCTCGCAGCGGAACCTACCAGTGGCCAGCCAAATGCTCCTGACCAGGTCTATTTCCGGCCGTCGCTTTCCTCAGTGGTTGCCTCCGACACGGCCTCTGAGCTCTCTAGCGATCTTTCATCTGAGGATTCCGACACCGACGACATCGACATAGGCCTAGACATCAACGATAAGGACTTGGCCAAGTACTATAGTCCACGCACCCGATTTACCCGCGTCTCGAACTTGCCACCACCACCGCCACCGGCCAAGGACGACGGCTACATCAGCCGCCCACCCACAGGTGCTAGCATGCGCTCTGGCAGCCTAGAACGGCTCTCGGTGCGCCGACCTGTGCTTAAGTTTGTCAGTTTCCGCGGACTGGCTATCGAGCTCTCGCCGCAGCCTAGTGACGACCCGGTCGATCCGCTTAACTGGCCGCCAGTACGGAAGGCCCTGGCCTTTTACTCCGTGCTTGTCTTTTCCTGTCTAACTGCGGCGCTAAAGACTGCGTTCATATCTAGCTATGCAGAGATGGCAGCTACTTACGGCCATACCAATGTAGCTATCGTTGTCGCACTGACTGCCATGCCGTTGTTGATTGCAGCACCGATGATACTTCTCTGCACTGCTGTGTCAAAGATTGTGGGAAAACGCCCGGTGCTGCTAGCCGGGGCCGGGCTCGTGACCTTTGGAACCCTGCTCACCCTTGGATCGGGCGGAGCTGGTGGCTTTGGCACTGCTGTCGCTGGCCGCTTCTTCCAGGGCCTGGGATGGTCGGCGTTTGATGCGCTGCTGCTAGCCACGATCTACGATCTATTCTTCGAGCACGAGCGGCCTCGTCGCCTAGCGGAGTGCTTCGGTGCAGAAGCTCTGGCCATGTGGTTTTCGCCTGTGATTGGCGGCGCTGGAGTGCGGAACACGGGCCAATTCACTTTGCCGTTCCAAGTTGTTGCTGGCTTGATGATTGGTGCTGTGCCGCTGCTGGTCTTTGGAGCCTGCGAGACCAGTTACGCCCGCAACTGGTCCCAGAAGGAGCAGGGAATGCATACCCTCGATCAGACGATATCAGACTCAGCGACCTCTCCTGACCTACAGTCTGAGACTCCTGCAACAGACTCTACAGACGCAAACCCTGTAAAAATATTGCAAGCTTTTGTTCTGAAGATGCTCAGCGTGGTCCGGAATCTGCCTCCGGTCATGCCGTTTTTCGGGTCGGGCCCAGCCTGGAACCACATGCCAACGCTTCTACAGGCCCCCCGCGCCATGGTTGCGCCATCCACACTGATCGTGGCTGCGCTTTCTCTTCTTCCACGATCTGCTCTGTGGGGCTTTGCCTCGGCTTTGTCGTTGCTCTTTAGTTCTGAGCTGTCAGCCGCTCGTACCGGCGCTCTTTTGGCAGGCGTCGCCATTGTTGCCGTCCCCATAGCTGTCATTGCTCCGCTATACCGCCCACTACAAAAGGGCTTCCGCATCATGCTGATTTCTAGCCTGTTGGCTGGTGCCGGTGTGGCTGCCTTTGTCGGCTTATTGGCGCTGGGACTTGGTGTTGCTTCTAACATGCCCAGCGATGCCTATCTTAACTCCGGCCACACCCAGCTCAACAACCCTGGTGCACATCAGAACTTTGCTGGCATCGTCGTGTCCATGGCGATCTTAGCTGCTGGAGTTTATGCTCTGAATGCGACTACTTTGCCGTTGCTTGCTGCATCGGCTCAAAGCACGTCGGCCAGTCTTTTTGACGGCCTGAAAAATACCGTGGATATGGCCACCGGGGTTGCCATCTGGCACAGTCTGTTCGCTGGAATCGTTACTGCCGGCATCCCAGCTGCACTACAAACAGATAAGGCTGCCGCTGTTCTACGTGAGCAGGCGGTTGGCTTAGCCGTCGTACAACTCATCATGGCTGCTCTAGCTATCTTGGCCTGGCATTATTTCAGTGAGTTGATTAGACGTTACGACGGCCGCGTTATGGGATTGGTTAATATCTCTGATCTCGCACGTAGTGGCAGTTTCTTCGAAAAGAGTTAAAAAGTGCTGGCTGATTGGTTAACCTGTATGTTTGTACGTACATTTCATATATATATATATATTTATATACATATATAGTGTAGGTAGTTCTTCATTTCTAGCAGCAATTTGTTCATCAAAATGCTAGAGAAGTATATATATATATATATATATAATTTTTTTGGGAGGCTACTAAGAGTCTGTTTCCTTTAGTTTGTTCAAGATATACTATATTAACCACTGTTTTTGCGCACGCCCAACGATAATGTTGATGCTATTATTGCTATGCATCCCGTGAGTCTTCTCACTATATATGTCGCGTTCAAAGCCGAAGTTAAATTCATGCATACGGACTCTGTGACGCATGATTTCATAAGGGCGATAGACAAATGGTATAATTAACCGCTAAAGGGAGATATATATATATATATATATACACACATATATATACAACAGGCTCTTATATAGTTCAGAATTCATCCAAAGTTGAAGCCACTTTCAAAAATGCTCTTCAATATTTCCATTCCATTTCGTCACAGGCATATTATTTATAGGGCATGACGACCTGGTGGTGCAGATACATTCTCACGCCTGAGACCGTTGCTGATTCGGAGACCGTCTCATTTCCAGCATTCGACTCAGATGTCCTAGATCGTTACGCGTACGAGCATCTGCCGTGAAAACCTCACGCACTACTTCCCACTCACGTCGAGACATTTGCCACGCCTGTGGCAACAAAAACTTCATCGTTGGCGCATCGAGATAAGAACCAACGATTTCGTTTGCTAAACGCTCACCTTCCAATTGCCTGGACTTGCGGTCATTCTCGCTAGGTGCCGCAGAGGAGTGCGATGCCGGGTTTTGTAGGTGGGCTTGTGCTTGTTGTCCTGCAGGTTGAGCCAATTTTGGAAGTGGCTGAATAGGAAGCGTATGCTGTGCGCCCATCGACGGTGTGTTCGTCCCATTACTAGAGTGATGCAAATGCGAGTTTGAATGGCGCGCACCTGGTGTAGGCGAGCCTTGGACATTTGAAATGCTGCAAGTGGTGACCTGTGCAGCTTTGCTAGCCTGTCTAAGCGGACGTTGTTCATCACGGTACACAAACACTACCAGCAGGACAGGTTCCTTGCGGTTCGACGGCAAGAGGTTGTCCGAAAAGTTCAACATGAACTCCGGCAAGCCCTTGTCACCAGCTGCAACCGGCACAAGATACGTGTCTTTGATATTGGTGTCACCTTTGTCGCCTACCACTCCATATCGGCCTTTGCTTGTGAAGTAGTTGATAGCTGCCTCAAACTGCGCCTTGTACCGTTCAGCCGTAGGTGTAATAGCAGTAACAACTATATCCGTGAAGTCGTTGTAGCGGAGACCACAGAGATACTCCACTGCTTTCTGCTGATCAATACGTCCAGCAACCTCGAGGCGTTTTGGGAATAAGGTCGCCCATGATAGTCCTTGCGTGGTCTCCGGGTCGCAGCCACCTGCAAACGTAGCTCGTACTTGGATATTTGCCAAAGTACTCATGGTTAGGTTTCCCTTCCAAATCATTTTTGGATCTGGCGGATAGTCGTCAGCTTGTGGCGAAGGAGACTTTTCAATCAGTAAACGATCTACATCTAGGTCATCTTTGGTCCCAGTGCTATTTCTAGGGCCAGATATTCTTCTTTGGCCATTGCCATCTACTCGGCTAGGCGACTTTACAATGGCATATACCTTGGCCATGTCAAATCTAGACTTACTAGGAGACTGACTTGGCCGTTCTTTCTTGACAATGACTGAGTCATCCCCATAGTTGGTGGGATATCTGTGTCCACCTTTGGAGGCTGATGTTGTTTCGCACGTGCTAACATTGGCATCTTCTATATCATCGTGGCGACAATTGTAGTGGATAGAATCGTCAACAAGAATTGCCTGCTTATCTGCTCGTGCCTTCATCTGTGCGTTCTCCCGTTGCATCTCACGCGAAGCTAGTTCATCAGTAGTCAGGATGGCTAGTGTGTTAGGGTATAGAACGCCCCGGAATATACGCAAAATAAGCTCTTCGTTGGTTTTGAGATTGAACGCCAGGGTACGACATTGTTGTACGTACTCTTTCTGGCCAGCATGGGTATCGAAAACTGCTCGTTCTATCTCGAGGCCAAGGCGCTCCGACGTCGACTCAATGGTGGCGCCAGGCGTGAGCTCAACCATGCCGCGTTTCATCACAGAGTCGAGAATATATACCAACGACTTCATCAATGCTTTGACGGGGCCTTGCCGTGCGTCAGGAAGTTCGGAAGCACGAGCCGCAATATCACTCGGTGGCATGTATTTATGCACTACAGTGTCGCCATGAGACACTTTGCGATGTTTTGGCGCATGAGTGTGCTGTGAATAGAAGTTAGTTTTCAAATTGTGCGAATGTATTGGTGAGAATACCGGAGCGCGTACCTTGTCTGTGACTGGCGATTCGCCACGGGTCTTGCGTTTGCCAGTCGCTGCTGCCTTGATTACTGACTCCTTTTTAACTGAGTCATGGCGAGCTTCGGGCGATTTAGAACGACCGTTTGTGTCATCCTTTACTTCGACTCCCTTCTTGCCACGGCCACGCTTTGTCTTGCGCTTGCGCTTTTCTAACTCTTCCTCTTCATATACTTTGCGACGAGCTTCCCATGGCTTTTCGCCTTCCTCCATACCATCAAGCAAGTCCTTGTGGTCTTCTGGTGCGCATTGCTCACAATAGTAGTTTGCGGGGAGGTCTTCAGTGAAGACACTCATCCCCATACAGACATTGTGCTGCCATACGCCACATTTGTCGCAGGCGATCCACGGTTCCGACTCATCGCTTGATTGCTCAGTAGCACCGCAAACACAACGGATAACTTCATCTGGCTCTTCGGATTCCTTCTTTTTGCTCGCGCGTTTCGCTTGACGTTTTTTCGGTTCTGGGGTTTGGTCGAGTTGATCCAAAGCCTTGTGCTGGCCTTTAGTAGCCCGTACAGAGCGACGTGGTTCTGCTTCTCGGAAAAAGACTTGTCAGATACGGAGTTTTACAAATTGCAGTTGTAATGCGACTAAATTAAACATACCAGACATTGGAGTTGAAAATGTGTACTCTATCAATAAAAGCAAGTGCAAATGAGTGATAAGTGCTTGTCGCGGTATTGTATGTAATAGGGTGCAATGTACTAGCACCTATGATGACTAGATCCAAGTTGCGACAAATATATAGACTGAAATGATATTATTGTACTTTGTGCTTCACAACTTGTTTAGATGTCAGTTCATCAAGTAGTCACGCTTGTGGGCCGGTGCAAGGTGAAAGAAGAGATGATGAGCAGAAGGCTGCTGGCCTTTGGTGCAGTCAAGTCGTTTTCAGCGTTATGCTAGTAATGGCTTCAGAGCTAGAATGGGCCAAGCACATAGCAAGAGGCAGAGTAAGTTTGTTGATAGATGTCGCGTCACGGACCTAGCACATAGACTTGCAGTAATCGCAGGTGGCTAGAAATAGAATATTGAAAATCGCAAAGAATACGTCTGAATAACGCTCGCATTCACTAAGGGATTTATCGTTCTGAAATGGTTGTGACTTGGTTGGATTGTTTAGTAGTGGTAGCAAATATTTTTTGTGAAGTTTGCGATTGATTGAAAAAGACCTGTTAGCACCGTCGTTGCTACTATTAAGGCCAAGGCCAGCAACCAAGATCGGGCCCTATGCCTTTACGCCTTATTTCAAGGCACGTGATTTTTATTAAACCAATCGATGGATTTGGCGGGGTCGCCTTCATGACGGCTAATACTCGGCTGATATAGCTTTAGTTCTTTGACGCGGCTAATGCTTGCCTGGAGCTTGGTAGCTCTGCGTAAGAGGGCCTATCGCACAAGGAAAGTGGCCTAGTACCTACCTGCCTAACCTTAGCAAGCATAATATCCCAGTACACAATAGTGATTGCTTGCTAGAAAAGGTGAACAACTAGTGCTAAGAATACGTTGTTAGGCTCTGCCTGCCTTGTTAATAAACAACGTCGCAGCATAATCGTATTGCCCTCGCTCACCATCAGCCATTGTTCCTTTTCGCTGGTCTCAAGCAACATCATCACCCATATCGCATACTAGTTTCTATTCTCTTGTCATTACTTGACTTAAAATATCAACATGGCTAGACGCTACGACTCTCGTGTATGTCAAACGCCGTTGCCTTCCCCAATATTTCCACATCACATATGCACGACTTCAACTAACACACTCTTTAACAACGTAGACCACCATCTTCTCACCCGAAGGCCGCCTATACCAAGTCGAATATGCTTTGGAGGCCATTTCCCATGCCGGTACTGCCATTGGCATCTTAGCTAAAGATGGCATAGTTCTTGCCGCCGAGCGGAAAGTTACCTCAAAGCTACTTGAGCAAGATACATCGGCCGAAAAGCTCTACATTCTCAATGAGTATGGCCTCATCAGAATCTATCCATTGAATCATTGCGTAGGCAACTAACAGCTTTGTAGCAATATGATATGCGCCGTCGCCGGCATGACGGCTGATGCCAACATCCTGATCACATACGCTCGCCAAACTGCCCAAAACTACCTTCTCACATACAACGAAGACATTCCTTGTGAGCAACTTGTTCGCCGTCTTTGCGATCTAAAGCAAGGATACACGCAACACGGTGGACTACGCCCCTTTGGTGTCTCATTCATCTACGCCGGATGGGATCCTAAGAGACAGTTCCAACTATACCACAGTAACCCTTCTGGTAACTATGGTGGTTGGAAGGCTACTAGTGCCGGTGCCAACCACGCCAGTGCTCAGAGTCTACTGAAGCAAGATTATAAAGAGGATTGCACGCTGAAGGAGGCTTGCGCCATGGCCGTGAAGCTTCTAAGCAAGACCATGGACTCAACTAAGCTCAGCAGCGAAAAGAGTAAGCCCCACCTTCAACTTCTCAATATCTCCTTCTTGACGCTAACATCATTGTAGTTGAATTTGCGACGGTCGGGCAAACAGAAGATGGAAAAATATACCACAAGCTTTGGAGTGCAGATGAGATTACTGTGTTGCTAAAGGAACATGACCTTGCCAAGGAGGAGACTACAGATGACGCATAAATTCATAACATATCAGTGTTCCCAATCGATAATAGTCAATAAGCGAGTGCAATTTGCGAACTTCAATAATAATGATGACTCCGAATACCAAATAGTTATGATATGAAATGACTTCAAAATATGACAAAGCAAAAGAAAGTAGAGTCTACTTGCATCAAAAATGCCTATGGAAGCCCCCTAACCGTCATTTCTTATATTTCTAAGCCAATATTTTTAAACAACGAAACAAAGAATTGGAGACTTGTTCTTTAGACTGTATTATGCGTACGAAAATGTAGTGTTGTGAATCAAACAGCCGGTCCCTAGATATCATATCGTCAGCCTATTCTTCAAATATTGCCAAGTCCCCCAATTCGAATCTTACATTATTCAAGCCGCGGGTCAAGGATTCTTCGTCTCCAACTCTCATAAATTCACCACGGGAATTCGTTTCCTGCCATCTCGAATATGGCTCGTTGCAGTCGAGAGAGGAAAGCTTGGGAAAATGCCGATGATAGCTCCAATAAGCCACAGTAAATCCCAACAGTGAGCCTATGGTCACATCGTAAACGTCATGACGGTAATCTTCACAGCGACTGATCGCAATAAGCAAGGCGCTCATGATAGGTATCAAGCATATTAAAGCCTTTCCTAAGTTCCTCCGGCTTCGTCGATTAAATATATGCAACTGGCCAGCTAGCCAGAGTGACAAAAATCCAAGCCCCGAAAAGGCAAATGAGGAATGACCACTAGGGAACGAACGCCAGCCGTCTGTGAGCGTGTGACCTGGTGCTGCAGTGCATACTTCAATTCCGACTAGAGTATTGATTGGTGTATCCTCGTAAGGCTTACAGCGAGCTAAAAGATCAGGTCGTGGGCGACCAACGGCATTTTTAACAATATCCGTTATCGTAATATTGACGAGGATCGATATCACGAAACCCAGATATGTTGCCTCGTGTTTGTGAGGCGATGATCGAGAAATGAAGTTGTACAAGACTAGAATGCCGAGTGGAATATATAATGCCCATACGAAATTCATAACTATATACTATTAGAATTAGTCTTGATAATGATGATTGGAATATACTTACAAACGGAGACATGTTCAATTTCAGCATGGGGGAATGATATGTCTAAGTTGTTGACGAAGAACATGCGGTGAAAAGGTTGTAATCGAATTATTACCTATTTTTCTATGAGCTTCAGTCGTACGATAATTGTAAAAACAAGCTACATGATGGGCAACTAATAATAACTTACAGTAAGGTATAGACCGAGAAGAGCTGCTATTCCTATATACTCAGCGGCATGTGTTCTCTATAAGAGATCTCTTTAGAAGGGATGTCACTCATACCGAGGTAAACCAGATCACATAAGAATGACTAACCTGTAAGAAGATGCTCAAATTTAGCAGTGGCCCACCATGTCGAGTAGTAGTTGGTGCCATTATAAGCCAAAAAAAAAAAAAAACCTATCGCGATGAAGAAGCTCTTAGATCTAGCTCCAGGCACAGATCACAAATTATATGTTACTTTCCAAAATGAAGCTTTCGTGTTATGTTATTGGTAGTGTCTCGCTCGACGTAATTTTAGAAAGCGTGGTTATATCTAGCTCTAAAACGTCAATACGTAGATATTGATATGTTTTTTTTCTTGTTTCACGATCTGCCACATATCGCGAACTGCACCACACAGTATTGAATGTGCAGTGTATATGATTATATACACTGTATTTTGTTGATTACATAATTCGTCTAGTTTCGCATCAACTTCTCTTACGACAAGGAATGCTATCAAGACTTGAACTTTGAAACCCAACTTCTTCATTACTGCATGATGCTTAAATCGACATACAAACCGTCTACGGCAATTGCCGCTACCAGCGCGCCACTTCTGCCTGGATGGACTGAGCATAAGGCCCCAAACGGCCAGACATACTATCACCATGCTGCAACCAAAAAGTCGACTTACAAACGCCCAATCGTGGAGGTTGACAATTCATCAGCTCTTCCCATAGCTTCCTCTATACCCGCATATCCACCTCTAAACACACCTGCTGCTGCAAACGCGTTTATGGCCCAGGTGAACCCAAACCACTTCTCCCATCCAAAACGCGATAACATCAAGAACGATCGGCCAAAACCTCAACCTATTGATAAGCCAAGACGGAGCGTTGTTATCCCAGGCCATGAAGGGTGGTATCTTGTGTACACAAAATATAATCGCCGGTTTGCATATAACTCTATCAAAGATGCGAGCTACTGGCGCATTCCTGACAAATTGAAAGATGCAATATTAGCTATGGACAAAGCTAAAATACTTGGCAACCTCAATACTACGACGCAGGCTCAATCTCAACCTCAGCCCCAGCCTCAACTTTCTCAGCATGATTTGCCGAAAAACCTAATCCAGACCACTGAAGAACTCGAATTAGATTCAGAATACGAAGAAGTCGAAGTCACAGACGATGATTCCATGGATGGGGAGTCCTCGACCAAACGGAAACGTACAGAAGAGTTTACAGATGAAGGGCCAGTTGTGTTTACAGAAGAAGATATCATGGCCCAACTTCAGGCTATGGGAGGAGATGCGTCCAATGATATGTCGGGGGAGATCCATGAACCAGAGGTTATAAGTGAAGAAGATTCAATCGCTTTGTTCTGGGACCTTCTCGATGATCTCAACATCAACCCCTTTAGCCCATGGGAGAAACTACTAGAAGATGGCAAGATAGTGGAAGATTCGCGATACTCAGTTCTTAATACAACCAAGGCAAGAAGGGACGCATGGGATGCATGGGCTAGAGAGAAAATCCGGCTTCAAAAAGAGCGTCGAGCCAACGAGGAAAAGAAAGATCCCAAGCTGAGCTACCTATTATTCCTAGCAGAGCACGCATCTACGAAACTATTTTGGCCAGAGTTTAAGCGCAAGCATCGAAAGGAGCCTTGCATGACCGATCGCGTTTTTGCAGATAAAGAGCGGGAGAAACTATATCGTGAGCTCGTCGGAAAGCTCAAAACTCCTCAAAGCGGGCTCAAGTCTGATCTAATAGCATTCTTAAAATCGCTTCCATCCACTATCATCCACAGGGAAACGAGTCTAGGCAATCTGCCAATGCAGCTTCAGCTCAACTTCTCCTACATAGCCCTCCCAGAGTCTGTCCGCAATCCTATCATTGAGGCTTACATACAAACCTTGCCACTGCCTCCACCTGTTGAAATCGGCACATCTGAAAAATTGGATGAAGCTGCTTTAAAGGCCAAGCAGGCACGTCAAAGGCGTGAGCAGGCTCTACGAGATTGTGAGTTAAAGGCTGATCTGAATAAGCGAAAGCATGCACGCGCGCTCGAGTTCAGCAGACAAAGGTTGAAAGCAGAGGAGGAGGAGCTGCAGGATGCCATGCAGGTTGGTAAAAGGGGATTACACAGTCAGTTTATAAATGATACTTGCTAGTAGTGATCATAGTAATGAGCCATTCTATATATAATTTATCAAAGTAAGCAAATCTTGTATTACTAGACTGAAATACGTATCATATATATAGTAGTTTAGTGCTTGATAAGGTATAACCACCGTATCCATTTTTAAGATGTCATTTTGGGATTGATACATCAAGAAACATATGAACTTTGACGGCAATGACGTGCTGTTTTTATTGAAACCCTAAATCAACAGTATGTTTCTATAACTTGCCTGATTCTCGGTACAAACAACTGAGCAAACACTAATCTGTTTTCATTGTTAGTTGGTGGTCGAAGCTGTTGACTTTAAAGTCGTTATGTCTAGTGCCTTCTTGCTAAGCTATTATAGTATCGAAACTAGACATGATGTTTGAAAGGGTTTTTCAACATAAATACTACTACGTAATGAATCATAGGCCTGGATTGATAGAGCTAAGCCAGTCAGGTTACTGACAAAGGTTATAGTACTGCTGTGTTGGAGCAATACATGGTATTTACTAAGCTTTTTAGAACAAAGTGACCCTGTACATTTGGATAGTTTGTTTTAGCCAAAATTTCCCGCGTTTGCTTTTCTTCCTCTTTTCCCTCCCTCTCTCGCCCACCCTCCTCCTTTTCTCCCTCCATCATTGCCATCCAAATCAATCTATAATCTACACAACCTTTGTCGGGACATCAAATAATTCAACATCGTCTACCGCCACATATACCAGCGACCCTGTTCCCATTTGTCTTTTCCACCATCACAGTGGGGAACCTGTAGTAGAGTTCCGTCCTCGGCCACAAATCTGTCTTGGCCTCCTCTCCATGTACCATCTTCTTCACCAAACCATTCCAAGCGATCTTTTGGCCTACTAAGTGATCAAGTTTCCGCCGAGCATTTCCACACCACTATTGACATCGGATACTGGTATATCGCCCTTATCTCAACCTTGATCTCGGGACATAATCCATACATAATCCATCGGCGTGTGGTCATAAGACTCCATCATCCGAATCCAGTGGCCCATATATCTACGACGTGCTGATTGCTTATCACTTAACACACACTATCTGTTTGCTGCCTACCTACCTCTGGATTTCATATGGTGCAAATAGAAGTGCCGTCTTAACAATATTATCGCCTCTCTACCTTCGATTCAGAATGACCACGCCTAAAACTGCCGGCTCGACGTCCACAAGACAACCAACATCTTCGAACCATACAGTTGCTTTGCGCTGGGGAGAAAAGGCTTCACCACAAGGTGGTAAAAGCCTTCAGATGGCCGTCGCGGAACGTGTTGAAACCAAGATCATCACAACTACTACAACCACCACAACTCGCACCTTTCCGCCCATCTATGCCCGCCAGCTCCCACCATTAGATACAAAGGAGTATCCTCTCGCTAATCAACCCATACCACAAGACCTTGAAAGTGTGGCACTGGGACTTGGTGATTTAGAAGCAGCTGTTCAGGTACGTAATATTCGACAAGACTATATAACGTGATCAAATTATAGACGAAAGGCAAAAATAACCCCTAAGTTCTATCCTTCGATCTATTTGCCCGCCCTGTTTTTCTTTATAAGCTCAAGAAACAACACAGCACAATTTTCTTCACCACTATCTTTCTCTATCTGCCTTTTTTTCGCGACTGCCGAAACTACATCATTTCCCACATCCCAGCGATTTCTTATTCTTATTTAACCCATTCATTCCATAAATAAACATCTTTCAACAACATCTCAGATTTCGCACTACATAATGAAGCGCCACAGCCTAACTAAGCATTAATGTAGCAATATATGATCACCCAGCCATTTCACGCCGCGGAAACAACACACCAACCATCTGCCAACTCACCCTCTGAGATTGTATCTACCAAACGTTCCCTTCGATCAAATTCACGCGGAGACTGTTCCCAAACACCCACCGCTTCATTGACTAGAAAAACTGTGCGAAAATCGTCACGACAAACGCCCATATCAGACCGGCTATTACGATCTGTCACCTGTAATAATCGGCGGGAAGCGGATGACATATCTATAACACGTCCCTCGACACCGGATGACCAAGAACACCGAGCCCTCTCACCATCAAATATACCTTCTTTCGATAGTCCTAGGTCTACTGACGAGCCGATAACAAGTCACTTGAGTCCTAGTGTAGCTACGCCTCCCGTTACCGTCATTGAATCTCTAGTTACAGATACAGACGAAACTATGTCAAACTCTTTGACGCGGTCATCACATTCTGTGTCACGGGCAGATGCGGTAGCCAGCCACGATGCTAGTCTTCCTAGCCCTCGGCTATCACCAACGCTAGCTGCGCAATTAGATCGCGATTCTCGTACTTTCGAAGCTCATGATTCACTCAACATCTCTGGCATGGGATCGTTCGAAGATGAAGTCGATGCTCAGATGCAGCTTCGGCGCGAATCTTTGGAATCTTCGGCATACATGGGCGAGTTCGATCCTATATCAATGATCGAGGCCTTTAACGCGATGCCTTCGGATCTCAAGACATTCATGATGTATCAATTTTTGCGTCGCTGCCCTAGAAAGACTTTGAGAGTCATCTCAAACGCGGTCAATCCCGCATTACAATGCGACTTTCTTCGTCTTCTCCCCCTGGAGCTCTCCTATCATATCTTATCATATCTCGATCATGTTGATTTATGTCGCGCTGCTCAAACTTCAAAACAGTGGCGCCATCTAATCGACAGTAACGAAACTGGCTGGAAGCTCTTATTTGATCGGGATGGCTTCAAACTTGCGCCTGGCGAACTTCAACGCGCTATCAAGCAGGGATGGGGTTGGCAGGATCCAGTGACCGCTACTGATGCCGAAGTTGACCTTAGTAAAGAACAGCGCCTTTGTGCTTCAGAGTCTGAGCTGTTACAATCTTCGGGCTCCTCTGCGTTGGACACTTCTCCAGCTCGGCATCGCTTGTCAAAACGCAAACGTGTCACGAGTTTATCAGACGGTCGAATGAAGCGTCGTGCCAACCTCGACACTACTCAGCGTGAAGCAAACGATAGTCACGAGATCCAACTTTACAAAGCCAAAGGACCATTGTCTGCCGCTAATTCTGCAGCTACTGCTGTGCCAGATCCTAAGATCGGACTCGACAGTCTTCGTACCCTTCATCTTTTCAAGTCACTTTATCGTCGGCATTATATGATCGGTGTCAGCTGGATGAATGGTAAAGTCAAGCCTAGACACATAGCATTTGCAGCACACCCTAGGCATGTCATTACTTGCTTACAATTTGACGAAGACAAGATCATCACTGGAAGCGATGATACCGAGATCCACGTCTATGATACCGCCACTGGCAGTCAACGTCAACGTCTTCAAGGCCATGAGGGTGGAGTCTGGGCTTTGCAATACGAAGGCAACACGCTTGTCTCTGGCTCAACAGATAGAACAGTTCGCGTATGGAACGTGGAACGTGGAATATGCACCCAAATATTCTATGGCCACACCAGCACTGTGCGCTGTCTTCAAATCCTCATGCCTGCCAAGATCGGCCGTACCGCCAAAGGAGAGTCAATTATGATGCCACATAAGCCTCTAATCATAACAGGTTCTCGCGATTACACCCTTCGTGTTTGGAGATTGCCAGAGGAAGATTCCGTACGTTGGAATGAAACAACCACTGTTAATGATACTGATTGTCCATACTTTATCCGTACGTTGAATGGGCATACTCACTCTGTCCGTGCTATCGCTGCCCACGGAGATACTCTAGTGTCTGGAAGCTACGACACTACTGTTCGTGTCTGGAAGATCAGCACCGGAAAATCTCGTCATATATTAGAAGGTCACAACCAGAAAGTATATAGTGTCGTTTTAGACCATGAACGAAACAGGTGTATCTCTGGAAGCATGGATACCATGGTCAAGGTGTGGGATCTAGACAGTGGGGCATGCCTCTACACACTGGAAGGACATTCTCATCTTGTAGGCTTACTAGATTTACGCGAAGGACGATTAGTATCCGCAGCCGCAGACAGCACCCTTCGAATCTGGGACCCAGAAAGCGGAGAATGCCGTACCGTTCTTGCTGCACATACTGGCGCAATCACATGCTTCCAGCACGATGCCCGGAAGGTTATCAGTGGTTCCGAAAAGGCAGTTAAGATGTGGGATATCAAGAAAGGCCAATGCATCAAGGATCTCCTCACAAATCTTACTGCTGTATGGCAAGTCAAGTTTGATGATCGTCGCTGTGTAGCGGCAGTACAACGAGATACCCTCACTTATGTTGAAGTAAGTAATCCATCAAATCTCAGCATGCACTTTAATCGTAAGACTCAAGCTAACACAACCTTCAATTACAGATTCTGGACTTTGGCGCTGTTCGTGATGGCGTGGCTCCGGAGGAACTAGGAAAAAGAATTGTTGTCAATGTATCCGATATCGAGAATCTTCAAGGCCAGCAAGTAGACTAAGCATGCTCGTATTTTTTTTCAGGCGTTTCCCCTTCGTTATTCTTAGACAGGACCAAGGAGTTAGCGTTGTATTTGTTCTCTATCTTTTCTTCCTTTCATTTTGTATGTCTTCTTATCAGGTGGTTCTCTTGCTGTTGTAGTGCTATACAGTGTTTTTGTCATTTTAAATATTTGAAGTACCGAAACGAAGCGTTATGCTTTTCCCTTTGTTTAACACTCACAGGACTATAGAATGTGATAAGTGTACGTATAATGGTGCTATCGTTATATTAGAGTCCAACTACTATTATCGACACTTGTTTACTAGTACAAAGACTTCCCCAATTATAGTTTATAATTTCCATATCTATTATCGTGTGATCGATATGTTATATAGCAACGAATCACCGCACATTTGTGACAATCGGTGCCCCGGTAGTATATCTGCTAGCACTATTTATCCGATTTAGTCTTGATAGAATCCTTCTATTGGATAATATCAGAGATACCAAAAATATATACGTACATGGATGCTTGGAATGGCAACATACAACATGAAGCACATGGTATCTTCATAGTTCTAGAAACTTGATAAGATTCTTGATTTAATAAATAAAAATTACTATCAGAGCGCCAACTAAAACGATGCCAGTTCAGGTTCTTCTCTATTTCGACACCGTATAAATTAATAAATGACAAAACACAGAATATATAGACCTGGTGCTCATTGGTTAAGTTTTCATATCCATGTTTACATATAAAACTGTGCTGATAATCAATACCTACTACTAGTTGATAGGTTGTTATCTAGCTCAAACTAGGAAGGTGTTGAACCAAGTAACGGCTTGTAGGAAAGCTTGCTCTTTAGCAAACTTGACTAGTTTGTTGTCTAGGTCGCCGCGAACGGCAAATCCATGGGAAACACCTGAGTAAAGATTGATCTGGTAGGCGTGGCCAGTTGCAGTCAAGATATCTTCTGATTTGTGACGGAGTTCAGCAGTAAAAATTCCGTCGACTTCAGCAGCAGCAATAGAGAAAGGGCCGGAAATGGCAGCGAGCTCTTCATCTTGCATAAGACTAGGGTGTGCGACAAAGCCGACATCAACTCCATAACCGAAGCCTCGGGCAACATACTAGGTTGATTGTCAGCTAAAGGAACTTTGAGGAGTAGCACAAAACCTGAAATTTGGCGTGCAGATGTAGACCATGTATCATGTAGTAAGGTTACATCCAAATTATAAGGTTGCTTACCTTGCCGCCGAAACAATAACCGACAGCACCAATCTTGGTAGCGCCATGCTCCGCCTTCAACTGTTCAATAGCTGCTTTAATGATGGGGTCAACAGCCATAGTTGTGTGTGGGTTGTCGCCAGTAGTGCCTTCGCTAATCCAGGCTGGGAAACTAAACTTTGCGCGATCGACATTTAGAGGCACCGGGTCGCCGTTGAAAACATCAACCAAGAGTGTCGTGTAGCCGTTAGCGGCAAACTGGTCAACCATTAACTTGCTGTTGTCCCATATGCCAAACGCATCTGGGATATATACAACGGCAACACTTGAAATTTTCCGCTCGGCAGAGGGAACAGCAAGGTAACCATCCCATCTGTTGGCGATTTTAATATTGGTTCCTGTAGTAGGTCCACTATAAGATGAGCAGGCAAAAGAGTATTAGTACACTGGTGATTATTAACGGGCTCTGTATAGATACGACTTGAAATACACAGAAGTATAACTCTTACGACAGCTTGAGAGTTTTATAAGGACTGTCCTTTCATGAAGAAGGCCAAAAACTATGGCAGCTTACTTGCCTATGTTTGACGCCCTCCAGACAGCAGCGGGAGGGGGGAAGAGACGACATAGTTGGTAATATGAGACTAGGTCTTATGAGAGGCGAGATATACGCCTGGTAGGCCGAGAAGAGAAAGAGGGGAAATATGCTAGTTTTAAAAAAGGACTAGTAGTTAGTCAGTTAGTCGTTGTCTGTAGTAATGTTTATGTGCTCATTCATTATTAATACTCAAGATGCACTAACTAGATACGCATTTCACCATAATCATGGTCCTTTCAATCTTATTTTTAATTATTAATCACAGTTACACATACCAAGACAGCATAATAGTATATAAAATCTTCATCATCGACAATCTCGCACAACGTCTTTAACTCGTTCATACTCGTTAATAGGCCGATATATTAATTATTAGTAGTCATTACTGTCAATAAGTCAGTAAACAAACTGACCAATTTCTCTTTGAAGGTATATTTAAGCATCAATCTTAACAAGTTTATAAAATCATACAAACGTTTGACAACGTAATACCCTCTTGATAGGGTTCATGGATGCATAAGGGTTAATTATAGGCTGATGTTCAATGTTTTCAAAGTAACTAGTAGTACCGAGACTTTTGAGATATTTGACTTTCATCAATCGGCAAGTTGAACATATAAAAATCATATGCAATTATATTGAGCACATTCTAGACAACTTTCAACAACGACGATAACCTATCATTCCAATCAAATCGCCTTTCTTGGTACAGTGTGATGGCGTCATAGCCTTGTCTTCATCTGGTCCTTAGTTTGTTTCGAGACATGGAGACTCACGACGGAAACCAAAACTTGCCGAGCGTTGACAACGATAGCCGCAAAACTAGATCTCGAGGTGACAACAAATCTGATTTCTTGCCGCCAAACCCCAAGGCTAGTCCCCAGACACCATTGCGAAAACAGCCCATGGCAAACAAAAGCCTTGTTAACTTGATGGTTGATGAAAGTGCTGCCCGACAACCCGAGATTGTCGGTGCCAACTCTGTCAACCCACAAACCAAAAGCTTGCCGACGATTCTCTCGAAAGAAGAACGTACATCTTCCGAATCTGGTCGGTCGCTGGATAAGAGCGAAAATCGCAACACGACACCAATCTCATCGGTATCATCGCATATTGTAATCGAGCCTCCTGACGTCATCGATACCACGCAATCCGAAATTGGCGCTCTCCTATCATCATCGGCAACTGCTGTCTATGCTGCTACATCGCCTTCGTCTACATCTACAACGATCGCATCTCCGTTAGAGAATGCTCTAGCTGAAGATATCGCTCGACACACGAACCCCCCACTAATAATACACCGGCCAAACACGGACAATGTCGTACGTCGCATGTCTGCCACAAACCTCCAACTACTTGCGCGAGAACCCAGCTCTTTACCTATTGCTGTAATTCCGGATCTAAAGACAAAGCGCCTGTCATCAGCTGATCTCCAACAGCTTCGTACTGAGATTTTTCTGGAGCCGGGTGCTATCGGTCCCCATGTGCATGATAGTGCAATCGAACCCGGGACTGGGACAGCCGCTGCAGTGGTCACGCGAAGACTTCACTCCCGGACCGATGTTCCGCGGCGTAACTTCCGGACTCTTTCTTCACCACCAATGAGTAGACGCAAAAGGTCTCCATCTCCCGCTGCTTCTCCTAGACGGCATTCGATACTCAATACTAATCGACATGGACCTCAACATATTCATATGCCTTCTTTGAAATTGGCACCGACGAATCTCATGGATAGTGAAGCACTATCGTTTCCCGCACGCCCACGTAGCGCCGTCATAAACCCAACAGCATATGTTATACCCACTAAAAATCACGATGGTGATCTCGAGAACCATGCAGATTTAATCGAGCCCCCGGCTTTACCACTTCCTCCCATGTCGTTTCCGGCCCATCTCGAATTGGAGTTGGCAGCATCCCGACCTAGTCCCCTGTATATCTACCACCCTGATAACGTTGATTCTCCGTATGAGTCGTCTGCCATAAAGTTCAATCGACTCAAGAACATGTTGCTATTACCACCGTACTTGGAACGTGCGCTCACGTTTGGCGTGCTAGCCTGCCTTGACGCCTGGCTATATACGTTCACCATACTCCCCATCCGCTTCACTATGGCACTTTGGCTACTCGTCAAATGGTGGGCATATATTCTTGCAAAGGAATGCCGCTGGCTTGTAGGCTTCGTCTGGTATGGCCTTGGTAGATTGTGGATGCGAGCTGGTGGTAAAGCACCCGACGACACTAACACTGCAAGTAATGTAATACTAGGTACTAGATCACGTCGCCCAACTGACACATCTACTGTTGATGTAAATATACAGGCTATCCAGGACGATTCAATGCCCTCTTGCTCAGCATCGTCTGGGTCTGCTGTTAGTGGTGTACCGCCGCCTTTATTACGACGGATCTCACACTTGAATAAACATCGCAGTCATACTACATCTTCACGAACATCTTCTGCTATTTTCCGCCACCGCAGAACTAAATCAGTACCGTCTGCACTTTCAACATTTCACAAGGCAGATCTCTTGCAGGGTGCTATTATTCTGTTTAGTTGCATTGCAATGATGAACATGGATGCCAGTCGCATGTATCATTTTATTCGTGGCCAGTCTGATATCAAGCTCTATGTGATCTTCAATATCCTTGAAGTCGCAGATAGATTGCTATCGGCAGTAGGGCAGGATATTCTCGAATGCCTATTTAGCTCTGAAACACTGTCACGAAATAGCCAGGGCCGGTCTAAAGTGCTTTTGCCTTTGGGAATGTTCATATTGGCATTGATTTACACCATATTCCACGCGGTGACATTGTATTTCCATGCCATAACCCTCAATGTGGCTGTGAACTCGTATTCAAACGCTTTACTTACGTTATTGATGTCTAACCAGTTCGTTGAAGTCAAAAGCACGGTGTTTAAACGATTTGAGAAGGACAACCTGTTTCAGTTAACATGCGCTGACATCGTTGAACGCTTCCAACTCTGGATAATGCTTGTGATCATCGGGTTGCGCAATGTCGTTGAAATGGGTGGTCTCTCGGTTGTACCTGGTGGGTCTACCGAGGAACTTCGGGCATCGTCTATGCCTATCCATAGCCCTTCTATCTTGCCCCATTCATTTACAGTGCTTCCATCATGGCTGTTGTCTGGCGAAGTATTGTCGCCGTTTGTAATTGTTATCGCCAGCGAAATATTTGTTGACGTTGTGAAACATTCGTATGTCAACAGGTTTAACAGCATAAAACCGACGTTCTACAGTCGCATATTGGATATTCTATGCAAAGATTATTACACTGATGTAAGTGAAATTGAGCGACCCCAAAGCCACTAGTCTGTGATATAATGCTAATGATGCAATAGGCGTTTGTGACACCATCTCTTACTCGTCGCCTAGGCTTAGCTACAATACCACTATCCTGCCTCTTCATCCGCGCCTCAATCCAAACTTATCACATGTTTTTATCAATACATCTTGCACCGCTTCTTCCCTCTTCAACTCAAACATCCCTTTCTCAGACATCTGCAGCCATACCATCTCCTGCCATAATAGAAGCGTTTAATAAGTTTGATGCGTTGATTCGCGATTCACTTGGTCGGTCAGTCCACGGCCCATCTTTGATCATTGAAGAGGCTATAGCTGGTGCTAAGTCCTGGTTTAGTTGGACAAGTGACGATATCATCGCCTGGCTGACAATGCTTGTCGTTTTCTTCATAATATTTCTTGTAGCCTTGATTGCGAAGTTACTACTTGGCATGCTGCTGCTACATTATGCAAGAAATCGCTATGCGAAGCTCATATTGAAAGAAGAACTCGCAGATCTGGATGCCCAGAGAGGAATATCACAAGAAAAAGACCCATACGATGCTAAAAGTAAGCGTCTCGGGGGTTACGGCCATGTTGAGGTGGACGAAGACCGCAAACGCTGGATCACCTCTGACCCTACGGAAGGCTTGAAGAAATTAAAGGAAAAGAAAGGCGACAGGGCAGCTGACTATGACAAAGTATCACGATACGAAATGGTGGCAAAACGGATCTGGTAAGTATTGAATAGTAATATGTAGATATAATAGTTACTTGCGACTACTATCGCCTTGTGTTACCTCACAAGTTGGCTTCTAAAATATCAATAATGAAGAATAAATAAGTGGCTATATTTATACTGCAGCATGACTGCTAGCCAGTGTAAGAAGATGTATATCTCATGATGTATGTTGCCAATGGAATATAATGACCTGTATCATTGGAGCGATACTACTAAAAGTGACTATATTGTCGCCATTATCTTTTTTATTATTATTTGTCTACTTGTGTTGTCTATCCCGGCTTATATTGTTATGGGGTTGGAAAGCCTTTATTTTGATCACGTGCTTGCACACGTGTGCCCAGCTTCCCATAATCTTGGTAGCGATTTGAGATATTCTTGCTGTACTAATGTTTGTAGACTGGGATGAATATTATGTAGCTTTCCCCTTCAATCCCTGGCTATAAATGTTTTTGTTCCATCACGAATCATTAATAGCGACTTTCCATCTTGTCATGTTTTAATTTAATCGCTTGTGCTCTCATGTCGAAGCCGCACTATTTATTTCTATTCTTTCATTCATTTGCGCAGCCTATTTTTTCAATTAATTTGTATCCTCTTTCTTTTTCGGTTTATATCTAACTGTTTATTCATTCATTTTGTAATTGCTTTTCTTCTGTTTTCAACCGATTCAACTTTTACTTATTCAGCGATTCGATTCAAGAACAAGAGCAAGAAAACTCGATAATTCATGCGCTAAATTCGGATTCAATCTACTGCCTGCTTGTATCATAAATAGAAGTGTAGCCGACTCTTTCAGTTCTGGGCTTGTTGTAATATCGTAGCAAAGACAGCCAGCCAGCCTGCCGGCGGCCTACTTCTACCATAATAAAAGCCTTCGTCCTTGCAACATAAAGTTGCCCAACCAAGACTATCTCTAGCGTCGTGACGACAGCGACGGATCTGCCTCACTCAATCGATCTCAACTTCACTCTTCAACAATGGGCGCATTCTGCTCGTGTTTGGGCCATGGCCATGCAGAAGACTATGACGAGGTATATCGACAGCTACCTGGAGGTGCCTTGACACTTGCGACATGTTATTCTTAGATATTCTACTAACCATGTTCTGATTGACGCATAGGATGAAGAGCAGCGTCTTTTATACGACGAAAGTGCCGGTGCGCCATATGGAAGCTTCCAAGATCCAGCAATAATGCCCGTTGAGGACGGCCTCGAAGCGCGGCAAGAGACGGAAGCGCTCCAAAGAGTTGTCGCGAGAACTACAGAGTAAGCCCATACACTGCAACCTACTGTATATCCAAGATGCTGTGTTTACTTTGACTAACATATTTGCGTTGTAGTAACATGGTCGATATTTATGATATCGGCGAAAGCATTCAACCACCGCCAGCACCATTTGCTTATACTGGCCAAGAGTCGCGTCTCATGCGGTACCGAAACCTGATCTCGAAAATGTCTACTAACGATGACATAATCGAAGCAATTCAATTCGAAACAACTCAACCATCGGCCATCATGCACGACGACTCTGCAACAAATGCCCTAGAATTATCCGATACAATTTCACGAGAACTTACTGATAAGGATGGCGCTCTCGTTGGAACCTTTGCTGATGCTGCAGCGGCAATGATGTAGAGATAACCCATCTTTCTACTCTGACAACGGATTTTTCATTGGTAGTGGCGCTTCAACCATTTCCATGCTACATTGAAAGCCACTGCACACTTGCTTCATTCGCCCTATGCTGAAGGATATGTACTGTGTAGGGCTTCAATTTATGCCCTGTATGAATATGTACTGTATCGCCTGTGTGGGACCGTGTATTGAAAAGCTACATATATATCTTAAAACTTTCGCGAGTCGCCCATGAATAGCCGTGGAGCGTGGGAAGATTTGTTGGTGCTATGGTGCTGTCGCGACTATGGTTCCTAACATACATACTAATAATTGGCATGCGCCTGCCTACCTGGCTGCTTTTCACTTTCTTTGTACAGTTAGTTTGGCTGCTTATGCACATAGGAATCGGACATGTTTTGCCACCTGATGAATATACTAGCTAACAACTTGATAGTGATCCTGTACTATAGTAGATGTAGTACCATGGGTATGCATAAAGTGCATGCGATGTGAACTAACAATTTAGCCCTTGAATGATGACCAACTACGTACGGCTTTAGTATATATTTCGTAAAGGAGTTGGGGGTTTATTCAACCCCACGCATCCTTCCTAAAAGCCTAACATCAGCTTTTTAGCATGCATTTCAAACAATTGTTTTTCTAATCGATTGTATAGCCATGCACAACATAAGAATGCACTGTTATTTCGGTAAACGCCTTTTGGTGTCGTGTGTAAAAACTACAGCCACATCCTTTATAGATCCTACTCACCGGAACTGCATTTAAGTGACGAGGAAAGCTTCCTTTCAGTTTACGGTCCGTCACGAAATGACCCTAACACCGCAAACTTCAGAGATGTGCTGTCAAGTTTGTGGTCATTCGCGTAGTATATTCGAATTCGTGCACGAAAGGCCATATAAGGCGACGGTCTACTGTTGCTATAAGTCATACATGATAATTCCTGGCCCAGGCTCACATTCTAGGACACACAAAGTTGGGACGGAAGCAGAGGGTATTGTCATAGCAGAGTCTATTTGTATATATATATATATATATGAGGAACGAAAGAGCCGAATTAAGTGTGAAAACTAAGTCTTAAAGTGAGAACTGGCAAGATGGATGGGGACGAACATAGAGTCGAAATGGGCAAGTACGGAAGTAGGGCCTTGGGGCAGACACAGGCGGACCTGCCATGCATGTAGTATGAGAGCTTGTGTTGGTTGATAGGCATGAGATTTTATCTGTAGTGGAAATTCTTCGCTTCCACTCTTCGTCAATTTGCTTAGGTTCTCTTTTTTCCAAAGCGTGGATGGCTATGGAATAGAATGAACTGGAGGCATTAGTAGGGCTGGGGATGCAATGGACGAGGGGCAGCTGCTTGAGTATTGCCGCATCTTGGAAGCAAAGGCCGAGGACGGCTTCGAGTCCTGATACTCAGATGTTTAAACGCTACTAACCATCGCCTGGCTAGCGTATACAGGACCGGGCTGTCCATAATAGCTGATGCCTAGAGACTGGGGACTCGGAACCTCCTCGCCTGGGAGAACCCCTGGGAACGCATGGAAGGCGAGAGGCGGAGCGCCGGGGAGGAACGGACGGGTATAGGTTGTCACCGGCGGGAGTTGGGCTCCATGGGGAAGAAGGCCCGACTGCATCTGGCTTGGGTTTAAGGCCGCATCGTGCTGCAGCCGGAAATCATTCCATTCGTTGTATACCCGCACATACTCTCCTCGTTTACTTTCAATGGTGGCTTTGAGTTTGTTCTCCTGACACCATCGATCAAGGTCTTTGGCCATCTTGATCAGCCGGCGCTGTTTCCGTGCCGCCCGCTCACACAAGCTGCACACAAAGTCCTGCCATACTGTTTCATTGACGAGCTTCATGCCGCACGTCTCGCCTGTTCTGGTTTCCGATGGGCACTGCGCCCGGAAGCTGCCCCAACGGTAGTTCCCGCAGGAGTAGACGAGCTGATCGTAGTGGCACATGATGTGGGGTCGATAACGGGCCAATGAAGGGTCGATGGTGGGTGTATATGGCACTATGTGTTGAAGATCAATGAGTGGCGGTTGTCGAGAAGGGCTTTTAGGCGTAGGATATGCTTAAGTATCTATAGTAATATGCAAGTGTCAGTTTCTGATGCTACAGATTAAAGTATATTCAGGCTATTCTCGTCCAGAATTCAACAACAGAACACTAAACAAGCCGTCCTGCTTGCTCGGAGTCTTGCCTTTCGTGGTCATTATTTGCTGGACTGTGAGGTTGCTTCAAAACAGAATAGACTGTATATGTGATAAGTAGTGGCCATATGAAAAAAAAGAGGCTGTGTTCACTTACAGTACCGTTAAATTGGGAACGAAAGGCCCAGTATCCAGTATTCTGGCCTAAAAGCACGGCAGACGAATCAAGTATATATCTTGTGCGATATGGACTTGGAATGGCTCGAGATCGTCGGTCCTGTGTTTCTTCGACTAATGACCACAATATGACTGACTGTATGTATATCTGTACTATAATACAGAAAACACTCTTGTAATGGAAGAGACAGAAAAGTGACGATGTAAGTAGACTCACGGTATATAGGAAAAAGTAGTTTGGTGTATGGATGTTACTAGCACTTGTAGTATATGCGTAGTGACAGAAGCACAGGCAACGAATATTTCACTAATTCCGTAGGAGAAAGCCAAGATGATGAATGGCAGGTTATTTATCCTGTTGCAAGACGCGCAGTACGGCGGGAGAGAATATAGCGTGGTCTTGAAGGAGAACAGGTATGGATTAGAATAGGAAGGTAATGAGGATGGGGGGCAGCAAGATATAGATATTTGTATGTATAGAACAAGTTTTGCAGCTTATAAATTTGTGAACTAGGAAGGCGTCTCGATGAGGGTAAAGGTGGATAGAGATGATACATGACATGCTCGTATTAAAAGAGAGAGAGTCCCGGCCTAACTTATAGTAGTTCGTAAGCTCCTGTAGCTACTCCAGTTGTATAGTGTTAGCATAGCCAATGGAACTCGTTTACAACCATGATGCCTCATCTGTCTTCTCGCCTTAGGTTCCTGACTTCTTGTCTTGAATAGTACCTGGCGCCATGTCCAATACCTCTAAGCCATTTCGAATCAGATACCTCACTGATATCAAGTCTTCGCTGGCCTGCGCGGCAAGGTAACTGCATGATGGTCGTGGCAACCTGACTTGGAAAGGCCTTCTCAGACCAATCTTGTACAGACAGCGCCTTTCAACTCGGCAAGACAAACAGAACAAACAATCCAATGTGCATATAGCTGGGTATGCGTGTGCCTGTATGTGTGCATATATGCGTGGATGCGTGTCCGTCTCTGCATGAGTGCGTGTGCTAACATAACCCAAATGCACATCCAACACACCTCGATTTAGCTTCTCAGGTCCGGCCCAGGCACCTTGCCTTTTGCCTTTTACTCACGCCCCCCCCCCCCCCCCCTCCTCCTCCCTCCCCCTCCTCTTCCATATTTTATCGACGCCTTCGTTAAACGAGGCCAAATGTAGATGCCCATCTCCTTGCCGTAGTACGCTACCTAAGCAAAGCTGGTTAGCACCAATAAGGGCCTGACGTCCATATTTATGTGCCTGACTGTTTTGATCTGGGCCGCTACCGAGCCGCATAGAGATAATTTCCCTTCCATGGCGCATGTAGGGCTAATGCCCTGCAGCGGCCAGTAGTTACGGCCAACTGCGGAGATGTAAAGGCTATGGTGTAGATGTAAGAATCAATCCTATTAGGAAGACATTTACAAAATGGAGTAGTCTCCACCCGTTTCTTAGACTGTTGTACCTTTCTAACCACCCATGACCCTCGAGAATATGAGGGTGTAACAGCAGCATCAACAACATGACAGGCTAGTCTCCAGCTGTTGGCTGCATCGATCGCTTACATGAGTTCACGGTTTTTTTTTTTAAAAAAAAATCATTCTTTCTTCTACAAACAAGGCACCACTAGTTTCGTGTGTATCTATCGATCAAGATTGTCTTGTGTTAACTAGCACTATAAGATACAGTGTAAGATAACGAGCATCTAGATATATCACTTGTATATACTCCAGTTCCTTCTATGCTAAATTTATACATATGCCACATAAGTAGCAGCATTACATATCGATAAAGAACAATAAAACGCTTGTAATGGTTGCAGTATCATGGACCAGCAAGCTACGTAGCTGCCTTCTAAATGCTATGTTGAGGTGGGCCGATATAGGCCCAGTTGGGTTCAGCAACTGAACAATTTAACCTGCCATATTTGCAAAAAATAAAGAAAATTTCTACAATACAACTGTTCATCTGATCCACTTAGTTCTTGATATACCCAAAGGGAGAAGGCAGGATAAGAAGCCTGCCTAACTCAGACCGTTGATTCTGTGACTGGCCACAATGGTCGGCCCGCAAGGCTTTACCCCGGCCATCGGCCACGGCCACGGCCGTGTCGATGGGACAGGAGGGGTGAGCCACACGCAATGCTACCATAAAGAGAAAACTGCTCTTTTAGTATATCTGTTGAAAGACGAGTTCTTCGACAAGGCAATGACTTTGCTGTGCTAGCCCCCCTCTCAAGACTGGCTGCTACTATGGGATAGCATCAAATTTCTGCTGATATTATAGCGATGGTAGCACTATGGTCACTACCGATGCTATGCCGCCGTCACAGTATTTACCCGAAAGAGCAACTTACTCATACTAGTGCTAGTCAATGCTCGCATTGGTCATGTCTCAAGCGTTGATGGTCCATAATGGGTACACTTGAGGCTAATGTTATCATTTCAGACAAGTCGATGTTATATCACAGCTACTTTTTTATGCTCTCTCTATCTTATACTAAGTGGCTTATGGCAAAGTCACCTTCTTTTTTCTCTAGCATCAGTTAGCAATCTACTTCTATAGTCCTTCACTGTATACTCTATCTATATCAAAAAATATATATATAAAAAAAAGGATATGCCATGAGATACACTATTATGTAGATGCCTTCGCGTATGGAGAAAAGTCAGTACGGCTCAGAATAACATGACTCTCAAAATTGCTGTATCTACCCTTATCCTTAATATAACTGACTAGATTGTACTTTTGTAGATGCTTCTTCCTCTTCTACATAGACCCCCCTGTCGAACGTCAGTAAATATATACTAGGAAACAGTGCTTGATAACGAACATACCTGATAGGCCCCATATACTTAGACAAACATTCTCATAACCTAGCATTGAACCAGAGTTTTGTAGTTGTGATCTTTCAGATATATGAATAGTTATGACTGCGCCTAGTACGATGCCGGCATTTGTCAATAACTGTAAATCTAACTACAGCCAAGCATTTTTTTTCTTACCATTGGATTTCCTCGATATAAGCATTGACTTGAGCATACGCCCCCCACCACACACCATCCAAGCCACATAGTAAACATACTACAAGTATGTGTGCGCACATATAAACATTCGTGTGAGAACGTATGTACTCTGCACTACATCTTACCTACACATATTGCCGGGGCACAACAAAGAGAATTGTGTACACCCATTTTGGGTTACTATCTTACCCCCCCCCCCCCTCAACATAACCCCATCTGTATGTACCTCAGCTGCAAGTTAGACCAAATTCTCGGTGAAGCAGGGATATGTATAATCTGAAGCAAGGATTGTACTGGAGACAAGTCATCATGTTGGCAAGCTTGGGTATAGACAGACATTACAGCGATAGCATCGACGCCTTGGCCAACGAATACTTACATTTGTTTCCTTTTTTTTCGAGCTCATTTTCCGACTACAGTTCTCGCACTATTTCTCCCCATCGTATTTTTCAGCCAGCTTCTTGATCCACTATTATATGCTACACGATAGTAACGTGAGTGCTGCCCCAAAGAAAGGAATTACAAGTGGTGTTCATACGTGGCCGCTTCTGTCGTCAATGCTTCCCATTGATGAATTGATCAACTCGCGGATTTGATATTGCAACTTATCTCTCTTCCATTTCATAGATTCTACCTAGCTAGTTCATGCGATCTTATGTCAAGCAATATCTTTATGTCTCAAACTGTGGGCCAGTTCCTGTTAGAGGCTAAAATGCAGCGTATCTGTTAAGCAATATTATTCGCGCGAGGGAGGGGGGGTGGGGGGGGGGGGCTCAAATATCTCATGGCTTTAGTCACTGCAAAGATCAAAACGGACTGGGTCATAGTTTTTTATCTGGGGCGCAGGTCGTTACACCACAAGATATCTGTTCTCGCGTTGAATAGAACACTACACCAGCTAGTATGATGTTATTGTCGACTGGCAGTCGGTTATAAATTCCGTATACTCTACAGTCATAAAACATTGAGGATCCAGCTCCATAAACATAATTATGTCATGTCCCTTAATATCTATATAATGTACGTATACATCCTACTTCATAAAGCACACCACCGGCAACATCACCGCCCTAAGCCTATAGCAAGTTGATATCATAGCCTGCATTGTCAACCCAAAAAGGACTATTTAGTTAGATCAAGCATGTATGCACACTTCCCGCGTCTTCCACCAATACTTAGCATTCCGCAACACCGGCTATGTTAACCAATCCTGCATATATATCCGACGGTTTCGCCAACAAGGCCCGGGCGTCACCATACTATCTTTTCGGTAGTCCGGTTTTGATTGTCAACCAGTACACGTATATATGAGTTTGGGCGTATATCAGGCTCCGTTTGTGAGATAAATCAAGCATAATGTATTATATTAACTCTCTTGCGTAAGTAAATAATAATACAGTACGTGTTCAGATGTTTTTGTACACAGACGATATTCCTATTATCTAGCAATATGTACTATTATAGATCCGACACGTCTTGAAATGAATCACTTATGTGTAAAATTCTATGCACACCCACCCTCTTCATATATGCCCTGTTCAGTAATCCAAGATACCAATACATGTTGGGCTGCAGGTTGACAGAACCAATACTTGCCTACTAAACTTCTATCTACTTCCGGCCCTGTCTGTGCTGAAGAATTTATCCAGAAACAAAATATATATTTAAGATAATAGAATGTAGTCACTATGCGATCACTACTTCATTATTCCACAAGATAAACACGTAGTCCTACCTTCCAATGCATATACTTTTATCTCTCCTCATCCCTCTTCAATCGCGTTGGGGTCTACACAGTCTACATGAACGCAATTTGCAGTAACCAGCCGGCAGTACTGGTAATAGTAGTAGTAGCCAAAGAAAAATGTGGCAGGTGTGCTATCTTGATGTTACTCTCCGCCAAAATCCCTGCACGTAATTATGTCCCTGTAATATGCTAAAAAGTTTATCATCAATGTTTTCCATTTTGAGCAGTAGTAGTAGTATAAAAGTTCCATAAGCCTTCTTTCGTTCTGCAGTAGAAAATTAATATCTACATATATATCTAGCTTGTGTTAACTTTACTAATATTATAGGCGTAACAGTTTGCAAACAAACTTGCTTATCGTACATATATATATATGTAGACTACTAGTTAGTTACTAGTAGCTAGCCAAGAGTTATTAGTATGTTTATATCGATTATCAAGGCGAGCTGTACTATACAAAGTGTGTGACTCCAACTCTTCGAGTCAAAGCTCACCAGTCATAGCATTATACAACTCTCTAACAGCAGGGATATTCCTAGATAACTTTCTTTTACAGGGCTAAACACACCACGTTGAAAGAATTTAACAATCCATTCTCATTTTTCTAGTTCATAAAAAAAGGCCGGCCACAAGCAAAGATAGTGCTGATAAATATACAACAAGTATATGTCGATGCAAAGAACTGAGTAGCTAGTTAGCCATACAGATAGCATTTATGATACTTCAGCGAGGTATATAACCCTATTTTCGTACATTGTTAGCGAGGAGTTGGGTCGACTCAATATATTATTTTAGCCAAGCCAAGATACTGTCATATTATTGTTCTGCTATTAGAAATATATACATCACAGTTGAGACCATCGGTTTGGGGTATGCTTCCAAGAACCCGCCTGCAAGATGGAGAACTCATTAGTGTACCCAGAGCAAATATACATTGTAAATGGCGAGCCTATATTGATATGATACATAGAACTAGATCTATAACATAAATCAACGATATAAACACATGGGCTTGGTGGTAGTATCGGGCTCAGTTTATCTTTTTACGATCGATGGTGTGTAGCATTAAGCCATAAGTTCGCATAGACTCATGATTCCATATGTTGGCCTTCAAACAATCTCCGCCTGCAACTCGCTAACAACCAGTCTTGGGGGGTATACAAGCAGTGAACAGGCCAAAAAATATACTAAGAAACTACAGGTGGGAGTCATGATATAGCCTGAAATGATGGCCAGCCATGTACAACGCTCGCAGCACAGCCAAGTGGAAGACCCAAGACATATACTTTCAAAAGCGGGGGGCTTATAAAACTTGCGTACATGTACGTACATATGTACATTGAAGATGCACTTATTAGTAGGCTATACTTAATAAACATACATATTACTCAACAGTCTAATGCGGTAGCAAGGATGCTATGAAACACATGACTTTAGGGTCTCGTGTACCCGGTTTGGGTCGTGCGCCGCTGTATGTATCCTAGTGGCTACTAAGTTAGTCACTAGTAGTTAGTTGTTTGATACTAAGATAAAGCACGATTGGACGTAGCGTAAAGAATACTGTCGCGGCAGTTTTGGTATGCGTGGAAGGCAATGATATACCCTTAGCTAGGGTTATGTACACACACAGTGGCAAATATCGTGGTTGACACAGTCAAGAGGCGCGTGTACTTTTCGGGTAATCATATCCGCCTTCAAACGAAGGTTCTTCTCACGCTAGCGCTGTGACGTGACTTTGCCTTTAACCAATTCTGGCGGCCTTCAGAAGGAACGCACACAAGGGCTCTCAACATGCTTGTGATCTTACTTCTTCTTCGTGATTCCGATTCACGACCCTACATTGACACCCAATCATACCCACCAAGATTGCGTGCAGTATTATTGGTATAGCAAACATCAGCCATCAATGAGCAGGCCTGACTTTAAATCTGCCAATAAACAAACCGCCAACAAGAAGACAACGACAAATAATAGCACAGTTCTTGCTATGATTCCGTGAATCGAATCGTGATCTAACGTCACCTCCGTCGGCGAGCAACTTATACCATGCCTAACGCCCTGGCCTGTCCCAAGGCCAACAACTATGCGTGCGCGCTCTATAGTATCTCACCTGATTTACACAGCCCTTGTGTGTACACTGCCTTTTTAGGCTCGTTCTACGCTAATTACCCATGAAGCTAGCTAGCAAGAAAACTAGCATAGCAAACCACCGCGTCTAGATTACAAATTTCAGTTGTTTGACCATAGTACGCTCCCTGTTTCATAGCTGAGACATTTATATGTTCGACAGCTTTTTTCTATGTAGTGAGGCAGAGCGGCATTCAGCTTTCTCTATAGCAGCAAAAGAAAAAGAGCAAAAGAAAAAGAAGGAAAAAAAAAAAAAGCTGTCCATATCCATCTCCCGCTTAACAAAACGCTGTCACTATTGAATTCTACGTCTTTCAGTCTCCAGTTACCTACCCTTTTTTTTTCTTTTTTTTCTTTTTGCTTCTTTTCGTTACCTCTACCCTGACCAAGCTATTCAGAGTTGCCCGCCTACCTTGTTGAAGCCATATCTAATCTATCGGCTTGCATTACGCTGTCTTATTCTGCATTCTGTAATCGTCACTCCCACCTGCGTTGATCGTGTGTCTGTGACTAACATTATCACCCTATCTACGTTTTGTATCCGCTTTGATCGAACGTGCTGTAAGTACCTGCGCATAAGTACACATAACTTCTACTAGTACATACTATGTACGTACTCTTACGATGCAGGCCCAATTTTGCATTCCGTTTCCGGCTTACGTCATCTGAGACCAACGGCCTCTATTCAAGGCCACCACATCTTCATGTTGGGAAAAGAAAAATGCTATCTTACTACACCAACCTGCTTTCTATCGCCTTACTATGTGGGTAGATTTACAGTCTAGCTGCTATAAGCAAGTGCCAACTTGACCCCCTTCGCCCTTGCGTCGTAAACCTGCTATATTGGCCTTTCCCTTCCGAGCGGCGTTGATAGCCATATCTTGCCAACTGCTGTATCGAATCTCCATGGCCTGAGTTCTGTGTCTGATTTAGTATACCTACTTTCCTCTGCCATAAACTTACCCAAACAAACGTGTTCAGGTCTTTGGCAATCTCCCACTATGCTTCTTCATGCCTTGGCTTGGCCATACCCTCCGTTTGCCCTTGAATCAAAACACCTAGTGTGTTCATCGGGATTGAGTTGTCCCTGCATGAATGAATTGCCTTGTTTTGAACAGATGCCTCCTATCGAGTCTTGTCCGTTTCTGACAACATAATATCCTCAATTACTAGATTACAACGCTGTGTGGCTGTAGCTACAACACAAAGCCGAACCAACAAACATTACACACAATCTACCTAACAGAGCGTCCTTTTGAAAGAGACTGTACACCCCCATAAGCATCGCTTTTTATCACTGTAAGTAAGCAGGCTGTCAACACCACAGCTGTTGTCCATGAAGTGTTAACTTCACTTGGATTTGGCTATTATGATCACAGAACATACACATGTGGGCCAAAATCTGACTACGGTGCTTGTTGCATGAGTAGCGTGTAGTAAATCATCCAAAGCGACAACATAGGAACAGCAATTGCTGCCCAATACACCACCACCATCCTATCCAGTGGCAACACCAAGCCAAGTGTTGTCAGTAGGAAGGGGCTGGACCACAAGTTCACCTGCATATGAGGCTCGCCTCTTGAGTGACAACAGTTTCTTCCCCCGAAATAGCAACATGTCTGATGAGGTGGCTACCTACTGGCATACAGCCATTCACATCATGCCATCGTACACCTCAACTGAGCACATTGGGAACTCAATTATAGAAGATTGTAACTCGTGTATTGTGCCTAAATATAGTAGCGAATTCTTGGCAACCACCAACAGCCTAGCTTGTATCGACAATCTTCCCAACGAACTCCTCTATCGAGTACTGGAGTTTCTCGATGTTGATGATCTTTTACATGTTTCGCGAGTGAGTATGGCAAATATCACCACCTCGGTTTAGGGCTCGTCGTGGTACACATGTCCCAAAACACAACACGAAATATAGCCTTTGCTGTCAGGTTATAAAGAAGGGCAATACACAAAAAGAATAGAAAGATATCTATATCTCACACAGCCTTCAAATAGCCTTCTGGACACTATATCGAAACAGCCCCCGAACCCGATATCTTCCATTTATACTAACTTTATCTAGGTATCCCAGCGCCTCCGACACTTGTCATTAACTCCCATATTGACAATATATCGTCTACGGGCAGTCCGCAAAGTTCTCCCGCCGCTACTCAGCTCTCCAGCCAGGCCGACATTGCGTGAGCTCATTGCGAAGTCAATTATCATGACAAACACATCGGTAGTGTCAAAACGTCTTGGCAGGTCGCTAGCCTCGATCCGCCTAGCTCGTCGGCTAGCATCTCGCCCATCGCCTAATGTTTTGGTGGAACGAAGTCTTATACCCCGTGAATGTGTGCCAGGCCTCACTCCTGTGTCTCTTTCGCCTGTTATTGCTGCAAGGAAGATAGCGGTCGAGAGGGAGCGTACCAAGGATATCTTAAGGCATTGGGTCGGTGCTGTTTGGATGGGGAAAGCCCGTGTTCGAGCAGAAACAATGCGTCGCTGGGACGAGAAGGCCGGTGTTGGGCGTGTGTGGAAACTCAAGAGGTATTGGGAGCAGGTGTCGACCGCAAAGTAGGGCTTAGTATCTACTTTCAAGTCGTATTATTGAGGCTACCAATGTACTTACTTACTAGATACTCCCACAGGCTTAGATCTATTTATCCTTTTAGAATCAAGCTCACTAGCACTTAGCTTTCTATAAAGATGCAACTTATCTTGTATTACTACCACGGTTTCCAAAGAATGGCCTGACCATCTCTTTTCCAGGATCTTCGACATATGCCCAACATGGCAATACTATTATTACTTGTGAACAGATACTTGACATGACATTGTATACATTTGACATCTACTACATTGACGGAGATTATATCAAACCGGATGACGCCCAATGTGTGTGTATTTAACGTCTACCTACATTGCCACGCAATCAAACGATGCCAGATTGGTTACTGGACAGAGTTTTGAAAAAAAAATTTGTCTTGTATTGTAACTAGTTAACATCTACTGGAATCACGGAGA
>LXKZ01000571.1:0-35054 GCA_001856765.1 Endoconidiophora polonica
AACACTTAACTGTGACCTTCATTGCTCTGGGTTATGAAAAGATAACCGAGTCTCTATTCTAGGGGGAGAGCCTTAGCAGGAGGCTTCAAACTCTGTCCCGTAACCAGTCTAGCGTCGTTTGATTGCGTAGCAATGTAGGTAGACGTTAAATATATACACACACACACAATTGTGGCTAGAAACACAAAATTCCAACGCAACGTTAAATATATACAATTACAATTCCAAAATTCCAACGTTAACTATATACAATACACAATACTATACACAAAATTCCACAACATGTCTTAGGGCTTGGGGGACATTTTGTGCTTCGTATACCATAATCTTGGGTTGTTGGCTTACGGGTAGCCATGATATCTGACAGGTAGCCAATTCAGCGTCGTATAATTCCCGTGATTCCAGTAGACGTTAACTATATAAAATACAGTACAATACACACAAAATGTTGGTCGCAGGTGGCTCAATATCACAAATAGTTGTATGCTCTTCGCGTGAGTTCTATAAACTTCAAGTATATTTGATCAAAGCAAACGATAAATCGGAACTATATTGAGCTTCAGATTTTACATGCTTGGAAGCTTGGAAGCTTTAATATTATAGATGGGGCCACTCGCAGAGGCAGGATGAAAATAAAGCCATGATCATAACCCGGTGTTGTATGCATTCTTACAATGAGCTAAGTAGACTTCAGATGCATTCTAACCAAATTTACCCCCCCCTTCAATAAATGAACAGCATTATTGATATATCAGCCATAAACTCAAGTCATGTGTAAGATATTTTTCCAGTGTCTGATTTCATTATGTGAATCTACCAAAGAAGTGATGCTTGAGAATAAACAAAACCCCCATTCCGCCGTCGGCAGAGATAGGAGTATATTTGATTTCAAACTATTAGTGGACTTTAAAGCACCCCCTTCGTCAAGTTTGATTGACTAGAAGTTCCTTAAAGTGAACAATAGTCAGTGACTAAAAGCATCCTAGCAATAGAACTATCATGTTGGGATCCAGATATAGGGCTTAGCCAAAGCTAGATATTCTCACTAACTATAGAGTAAGGATAAGCAAGCACTAAACGATATACGTAACTAGTAGTAAGACCTCTGTAGTCGGGAATGTAGTCATAACAACGTTCGAAAGTTTTCATAAAATGGGGAAAGGACAATCCCCAGATCCAACACTGCCAGACTCATCACGTGTCATACTGAGTTCCTTGCTGCGCAACGTCCTTCTCTCTCTTGAAATAGTCTCTTATTGAGTAGTGAAAGTGTAGGAGCGTATCTTACGAGTGTACAATGGCAATATCTATAATACAGGACAGATAGAGGTCACAGCCCAAATTTAAGGCCCTCTTCTCTCATTTACCCGACCGATATAGGCCATACAGTCCCACGGACTATAAAGCCTTACTTACTAAGCATGCATTTATGTATAAACATTAGATTTAAAGGTAACTAATGTCAGTGTTTAGTTTTATGACGATTGCATCATGTATGGGCATGTTAGCTAAACCTAAGTGATGTTAGATATGGCTGGAGTTCGTAGTAATAATGTATTAAGATATTTTAGAGATATATGATATTTGAAGTGAGTACTATCTATCGCTACAGATGACCCATCTATGAACGTAGTTAACTATCAAACCCGAGGTAAACCCTGACCCTACAATCAGTGAGAACTCTGCTATTGTTAATATAGTGGATAAGCTTGGACACGTATTCAGTAGATGCTTTGCAGAGCAAGCAAATCATTCGATGACATCTATTGTAACGTCAGGTAGGTAGGTGTATTGACTAACAAATGGTAATGATTTGATGTTACGACGTATCAAGCCACTATCCAATGCCTGAATTATTCTTCCCATTATACAGTTATTGTTTCTATAATATTTTAGTAAGCCCTGGCGAGAATAAGTGAGTGTTAATACCTGCCTGACCTTAGTGATAGGATTCGTCGCTAATTAACAGCCCATCCCACTTATCAAAATTGGAGCTTGGACCTTGACATGGATTAGTTATGGTTATTTGTGAAGCATGTTTATCAGTCAATCCTATCAAAACGAGCCGCAGCATGCAGGTGGGATGCACGGAGGGCACCGACTAACAATCGGCAAATTAAACTAGTAGCTACAAGTCTGTTATAAGACTAAATCTACTGCATCATAGTAATAACAAGTTTTTACAAAGTAAATGAAGATAACATTACCTCAATGGAACTTGTCAGAGAGAAATATTCAACAAGCTATTTCCCCATAACATGGCAGGTTCTGACAATCCTGATGGCGTTTAGGCGAGATATTCCTTCATCCAACGTAACCAGGAACGCCGAGGAATACACAGTTAGCAAGATATATATTTCCCCACGCTCTTGATTCTGAGAACTTTCGTGTTGGCCCGTTTATCATTAGAACTTTATCTTCTGACAAGACACAATGTATTGTTAATTATACTATGTAATATACTGTGTTTCTGGGGTCTTTCTCTACTTAGCTGAAAACTTACATAAACAGAAACTGCGGGAGGGGCAAAATAAAGGCCGAATAACTTTCTTTCACAGCCCATATAGCCCATGTAAGCTGGATTCGTTTTCTAAACTCTTATCTCTGCCCAATTAGAGATAAAGACTGTAGGTTACATTGGGCCAACTACATTCCTTCTGCTCTACACAAATCACTAATTTGTAGCTTTGTGTGTTCGGCAGTCCAAGTCCTTTTGCCTATAAAGAACAGGAGAATAGTGCCATAGCTCCACAAAAAGGGTACAGCTTAGTGGTTCTTAGTGTGTCGCCGTGCTTAAATACTGGATAACCCAATACAGTTTTGTAAGACCTGATAAGGAAGATTAAAAGAATCCCATTCCCCCGACTACGGCCAAGTTCTGAAAACTTAGAGTATAGTAGAGAGAGAGAGAATGAGAGAAGTAGAAGTTCGCCGTCGGCGTCTTGCCATATCAGACATGGGTAAGGCAGGATTTAGTGCTTTAACCCGTTTACTTCGGTGCTATTTAGGCCATTAGACTAACAACTGTATCCAGGGAAAAGGCTGCCCTGATTACATAGAATCATGCACGTCGAGAGATAAGCCAGACCGCGGGTGAAACTCGGCTTACTGCAAAGACGCAGCGAAAGGCAGTTTGAGAGCTCTACTATGTAACTAGCTAGACTGTTATGTAGGCGTCTTGGGTCTGGGCTACCATTCGACGAATCTGCGGCTGGAGCTTATGTCACATAGTAGATAGTGATAGCGATTTAGATAGTGATAGCGACCTAGATAGCAATAGTAATTACGCTTGTTAATGGATGGCAAATGTGAGCCAAACCCATGTCCGTATATAAGACTGAAGATGATTCCTGCTTGTTTTCTAATCGTCAACTCGCTACATCTTTTAGGTCAAGCTAACTACTAGGAAGAAAATACTCCTCCACATTGCCCGGATATCGCCAGAAGACGAGCATACATACCAGCAACAAAGTCTTGCCATGTCGTCAACTACAGTTGCCCTAAGCCAGGGCACCGGCTACGGCGTTGTGCTGGGCCTGGGAATGGCCTTTGCGTTAGGTAAGCAAGCGGCTAGCCGCTCTCGATAGCATCACATTACCGATGTCTCGCTATAAGATATACTAACCAAGTAACCAACCCCTTCCAGGCATGATATTAACAACATTCGTGTTGCGGCGATATAACGCAGAGCTGCAGACGTCCGAGATGTTTAACACGGCGGGTCGTACTGTCAAGTCTGGACTTGTCGGCTCAGCTGTTGTGTCCTCGTGGACTTGGGCCGCGACGCTACTCCAGTCAACCACGGTGTGCTACAAGTACGGCGTCAGCGGTCCATTCTGGTACGCGTCGGGCGCCACGGTGCAGATCCTGCTGTTCGCCACGTTAGCCATAGAACTTAAACGCCGCGCGCCCAATGCACACACGTATCTGGAGATCATCAAGGCGCGCTACGGCACCGTGACCCACGTGGTCTTCATGGTGTTTGCCCTGGCTACTAACATCCTCGTCTCTCTGATGCTGATTGTCGGCGGTGCTTCCACCGTGTCTGCGCTGACAGGCATGAACAACATCGCGGCAATCTACCTGCTACCCGTTGGCGTTGTGATTTATACGCTAGTAGGCGGTCTCAAGGCAACCTTCCTGACTGACTGGGTGCATACCTTCATCCTGCTTATCATCATCATCATCTTCTCGCTGACCACATACGCCACATCGGACAAGCTCGGCTCGCCCGGCGCCGTGTACGATGCGCTGATAGCGGCCGGCGAGCGCCATCCCATCGATGGCAATGCTGATGGTAGTTACCTGACGATGCGGTCGCGCGAGGGCGCCATCTTCTTCGTCATCAACATCGTCGGCAACTTCGGCACCGTATTCCTCGATAATGGTTACTGGAACAAGGCTATTGCCGCCTCGCCAGTCCATGCCCTTCCAGGCTACCTGATTGGTGGCCTGTGTTGGTTCGCTATTCCGTGGCTCACTGCAACTACTATGGGCTTGGCGGCACTGTCACTCGAGAACACGCCGGCCTTCCCGACATATCCAGCCCGCATGACGGCCGCCGAGGTCAGCGAGGGCCTGGTTCTGCCGTATGCCGCCGTGGCTCTGCTGGGCAAGGGTGGTGCCGCGGCTTCGCTGCTGATGGTATTTATGGCAGTGACCAGTGCCACGTCGGCCGAGCTGATTGCCGTCTCGTCAATCCTCACGTATGATTGCTACCGCACGTATTTCAACCCGCTGGCGGCTGGCAAAAAGTTGATATACATGTCACACTGTATCGTCGTGCTCTATGCACTGTTCATCTGCAGCTTCTCTGTCGGCCTGCACTATGCCGGCGTGTCAATGGGCTATCTGTATCTCATGATGGGTTGCGTAATTTCGTCTGCTGTCGTTCCTGCCACTCTGACACTAGTGTGGTCCGGCCAGAACAAGGTTGCTGCCAGCCTCTCGCCTATCTTTGGCCTAGCCTGCGCTCTAGTTGCGTGGCTAGTGACTGCTAAGAAGGAGTGCGGCAGCCTGGATATAGAGTGCACGGGAAGTAACAACCCGATGTTAGCGGGCAATGTCACTGCGCTGCTGACGCCGCTGGTCTTTGTCCCAGCTCTTTCATATGGTCTAGGCCTGCAGAACTATGACTGGAAGAGCATGATGAATATTCGCCGTGGAGACGATCACGATGTTGCGGACGAAGCCGAGGTCGTGCTTGAAGACACGGTTGGCGGTGCCGTCGAGTCGGACACCGAGTTTGAGAAGGAGCAGAAGATGCTCAACCGTGCCTCCAAGATTAGCATCACTGTGACAATCATCATGGTAAGTTACCATCCTACCCCCACCATTAACCACCCCCGTATCAACTAACACTAAACCAATGCTTTTTAGACCGTTGCCCTGCTAGTTCTATGGCCCATGCCCATGTACGGCTCCGGCTACGTGTTCTCCAAGCAATTCTTCACAGGCTGGGTTGTCGTCGGCATGATCTGGATCTTCGGCTCACTATTCGGCGTCGGCATCTTCCCCGTTTACGAAGGCCGCCATACGCTGGTACAGACGTTCCGTGACATATTTCTCGAGGTTACAGGCAAGAAGTCTTTCTCCAAGAATCACAAGACCGTTACTCAGGCGCAGGTTGTTGAAACAGAAAGCGTGGAGGAAAACAAGATCTCGGAGGCCAAAGAGGGCCTGTAAAGAGTGTAACAAAACAACGGTGAAGCTAGTTTTTCTTGGGTTTTTTTTTGGTTTGTGTGACTTGTTTGATGTGACAAAAATGAGTTTGTTACCATCTTCATCGTCCTGAGCTGCGAATACTTCTACCAATTCGGATGGGAAGGAATACGTCCGACTTTCTCTGGGTCACTTGTATATCTAGGGCAATAGTTTCTTGTTTTTGTTTTTATCGGTTAGTTATTAATAATTGTTTCTTTTTCTTAGTCTCAACAAGGTTCCATTCCATATCTCCAATTGCTAAAAGCTTCTAGTAAAAACCAGCAAACATGCAGGCTGTGATATTACACCGAATTGCAGTGTTGGTTTACTCTACGTTTGGGTATAGTATATCACCATAAACAACTTGTGCTATGCAGGTGATCAAGGAATGACACGTGTTTGCAGCGCACAAATGCTTCCCGGCGATCACCGCGGAACATGATCGTCTTGCCTTATCTTGTGACGAGCTACTTTTCCTAGCATCATTAGCTCTGTGTATAACATTCGCACAAACACAGCATAGTAGATTGATAGATGCCTTAAAACAAGTGTCAGATCGCGGTCACATGCTAGCGTAAGCTCACAGTGCACTCGGTAGAAGTTTCCTTCTGTTTGAGAAAGTAGAGAAAGGAAGATAATAACAGAACGTTGTTGATTGATGTTATATATTATACTGCCTTTGCGCGGTACAAGGTCCGCATTAGGCAGGTAACAGAACGTTGTTGTTTGTTCAATCTCAGACTTCCCCAAGATCAAAGGAGTCTTTTTTTCTTTTTTTTTTTCGTACCGGAGATCGGCTAACTCGTTTTCTCCTGACATGACCTGCCATAAGTATAGTTTTATTGGTTCAACAGGGCAAGGCCTTAGTCCTAAAAATGAAAAGGGCAGAGGAAAACAAACAAGGAAATTCTGTCCATCCATTAAAAAAAAATAAAAAAAAAAAAAGAGGAGAGAAAGGTTTGTAGGTTTTTGGGTCGACAATTTCAGCCTCTTAGTTACATTGGCGCCCAGAAAGCACTAGAATTTCATTTACATTCTGTTATTCTCATAAGAGGCAAAGCTTGGATGCTCGTGAGCTGGACATGTGACCAATACCAATATTTTCGAACAAGGGAATAGAGCTAGACACACTAGAGAAACTCCGGACGGGCCACTAAAGTATAACAGCGGTACTTAGGCGGGATTCGGGTTTATGTTTTATAATAGTACTATAAAAGAGTAAAACTAGAGAATTAAGGGACGCCTGCCAATAAAACAGTAGATATAAAGGCTTGTTGTGAGTGGACGCTCCGAAAAGAGCTTTCAGGGAGGACAACGAAGCAGAAGTTTTCACAGCTCTCCAGAGAATACTAGCTCTCTCTACCCTGGCTAATGCTACCCTACAGTGATTATTTTCTTTTCTTGTTAGTATTTGTTTTCTCCGCTGCAAAATCTTCCAGCTCATGTGCATAGATGCCCACCATGAGTAGTACGGCATTACTTTTTTTCTGGGTCTTTTTCAATACAGAAGGCATTGTATTCGAACCCGTACAGTCCGTATATAGCGATGTTATGGCAGTATATACTATGTAACATGTCAGATGTATCGTCTTGCAGGGTCGTAGTTTTTGTCCAATTATGCCCCAGAGGAAAGGATTTGGCTCTGCAAATTGCAAGCCGGCTAACCTCGGCGCCCCCTCTAACGCTGCTAGTATTAGCACTACTATTGTAATGTACTATGTACAATGTAGATCAAGTAGCATAACCGTTGACGTCGGATATCTAGGCAAATACCGAAAGGCAATAGCAATGTATTGTCCCAAGCCTCCTGTTTTAGATCATTTTGAAACTGCGTCTTGACTGACCAAGGATATCCGGCCTACTATAGTATTGCTATACAGGCTTACTGTGACCCTCGATTCTTCAAGTCTAGAAGTACCAATACAAAGGGCAGACTATGTCATAGAACAGAACACGGAGTTGTGCTGTTCATATCCTACATGGCCATTACATTATCTAGATCTATGTTCTGCTTGACACAGGTAACATCAAGCGTGCCACAAACTGAATAGCAACAAGACGCAGAGAACGTGCCATAATGGTGCTAGATCCGTGGTTAATGAGCCAGAGTCTTCAGTAGGCGCTAAGCGGTAAGTTCTCTTCTAATAGAACAAAAGAGAAAAAAGCAAGCTTTGCCAACACGAGGAAAATTCCTGGAGATTGGAATGCAATGAACTCGCGGTAGAAGCTAACTGGCCACAATCCAGAGTTCTTCTTGCCAAGCCAGAGAGGGTTAGGCTTGGTGGTTTGTATAAGATTCCCCTTTCCATTTTCGGATCTGGGGAAACTTTGGAGGGATGTAAGGAAGGGATATCATATTTTCTTCTCTTCCTTTTCGCGCAATCGGACGATGCGTGCCTAAACGTTACAGTGATAGATGCAACGCTTGCCGACTTGTCAGGCAAGAAGAGCTAGGAAAAGAGAAAAAGGGAGAGAGAGAAGATGCAATGCAAAAGGCCTTCCATGAGCCCGAAAGCTGGTGTTCGAGCCAGTATTGCGGGCACGGTAGATTCATCCTTGTAAGCACAAAAGCGCTGGAAACACGATTCGCGGGTTGCTAGCTTGTCGGACTGCTAGCTAGTCTGTTGCGATGTACTACCGTTCACATTGCTTGTACTGCTGCTCCTGTTTGCTGGCAGATGGTCTAGTTCTGGTTCTTCCCATGCCAACCCCGGATTTTCATAAAAGAAAGAAATCAACAAATTAAGCGACTTAGGCATTTGTTGGCTTTTCTTTCTTTTCCCAATGATGTTGCTTGTGGGAAAGAAAAAAGCCCCTACCGGCGCCAGAGACGGAGCCATTATAGCATATAGCATCATGACGAGCCAACACCAAAGCAAAGTGGCTGAAAGGATGGTCTTGGCAGTAATATAAATGTCATCGTCTTCAGACTGATAAGGCCTTGTGTTATCCTTTCGTCTTGTCTGTGTCTCTGATTGACGCAAATGGATTGGGATAGGCGATGCCAAGCAAAGAGGGAAGGGAAGAAGTGGCAGGACGCTGCAGCAAGATCAAAAGCCTTTTTGTAGAGCAAAAACTTTCAGGCTGTGCTACTATGAAAACAAAAGAAGAGCATGAGCATCAATAAATTATGGGCTATGCTAGATGTCGGCTGGGCGTCGATAGGACTAAACAATGTGCCAAGGAAAATCAGACTGCGCGTTTTATGTTTAGACGAGATACGCTGGAGCGGGTAGATGATATGCAGATGAATACAGAGACTATTTATCACGTTTATCGGCCAACTGCCTCTGTAAGTCCGACGTCATAGTGTTGATACGCCCCGCCATTATCCCTCACCCACGTTGAGGGTATTTTTTCCCTCTGTATTCTTCTTCATTACAGGTCTTGGGCTATGTCCTTTTTGGTAACGAACCTAACCTAGGTTATATGTAGGAAAGTTGATCATGTGAACGCTATGTTTTAGTTAGTACAAGGGCTGCAATTGCTACAAACAAGTTTCGCTCTCATTTTTTGGGGATCTTTTTCTGATGTTCGCGGGGATATCCCCGCTAAATATAATAATTTTGAGTGTGTGAGCTTATAAGAAGCTTTGAATATCGAACTAAGCCTAAGATAGGGCTTTTGTAGGGACACGCACTTAAAAAATGTCATTATACTGTTTAGCGTCGGGCCCTAAGATCAAGACATAGCGCACTTGTTTGATTTCCAAGCAAATTGGTCGCCTGCGCGGAATATAGATAACGCCGCGATTCTTCCCCTCACACGCCGAGTTCGTGAATTTAGTCATGCCTATATTGCTTCTCTTCGGGCTTGGAAATTCATCGTTCTCCTAGTCTTAGCTTCTTAGACCTGACGAAGTTTGAGATCGAGATTTGAAAAAGCTGGCCTAGCAGGTATGTACAACGATAAACCGAATTGGTGAACATGGTGCGGGGCCAATTAGTAGCCCACGTGGAGGAGAGGAAGTATTTAGTATCAAATCAACAAAGGAGAGAAGGACTCTATCTTTTTCAAGAACAGAAGATTGCCTAGCTAGCTCAGTATCATATCATACTCTGATCTTGTGTTATTCCTCTCTCTAAACTGTCGAGAGTCCGTGCATATTTGGAGTTTTTTGATCTTTTTTTTGTTTTTTTGATCCCCCCTTTTGCTCCTAAACTGATACGCTAGTGATGATATACTAAGGTCAAGAGTATCAACAAGACGTCATCTGGCCATCCCCGACTAAGCGGGACGACTCTGCAATTCCGTTTAGTGCGGCCCGTTGCTTCATGATGTTCTGTCTATCTCTAAAGAAAAGCTATCCGCAGAAATGAACGTACTATGCCGTGAATAGCTAGAATGTCGGCGCTTATCAATTGGTCATCGGAAGAGGCGAAATAGTGAAAAAGAAACATGAGGTGTCATACAATTTTCTCTCTTTAGTATCTACATCGTTCGAGAAACTGAATAAGATTGTTAATTCCATAAAAAATTCTATGATCTCTTGTGAAGTTTTCTTTTCTGCTTACCCTGTGACCTTTTTTTTTTAGCTTGTTCTTATTCAGGGGACTTCTGGAGCTTTCAGCGGACGGCTAGTGGCTTTAAGCGCTGAACAGTTAACCTCTAGGGGACCATGCAGAAGTCTGTGTTTGGATTCTTTTTTTTTCTTCTCCTGTTTAGAGTGCGCAATTGACAGCTGGGTTTTTTTGTTCATTTTGCCTGTATTTGGCAAGAATGGCACCTGGAGTCCATGTCTAAAAGCGGGGGCCACAAGTTTTTCGAATTGATGACTTGTTTTATAGTAAGTTGGCTTAACTATTATTTCTAACCTTTACCCCGGCCTACCGAGGGACAAACCAAAGCTAACAATAATAAGAGAACGACGATGATCAAGCAGTCCATCGATCAAATCAGTGTAAAATGGGCAAAAACGTTAATTTGGAAACGAGGGGGGCTTTGGCTAAGCCAAAGCTAGGCTAGAAGCCAAGATTTTACTAGCTTTAGACAGACAGACTTTGTTGCTCAGCGTGGCCCAGGAACATGAATTGAAACTAACCTTGCTTGCGGATAGCTGTAAGTTTTATATAAAAAGGTCATCCGTCCTCTCTTCCATCTCGTTCTTCTGACCATCATTATATTCACTATCTATCTCTACTAGCTCTCTACATCTATCTTACTTGATTCTATATACTATACTATAATCTACTTCTACCATACTTCTCCATACTACATCTCCCACATCTGTCAATACAATGGCTCCCTGCAGCTTCACCTTCCTCTCTCTGGCTCCCGTTGCCTCGTCCAACACCGCCAACATGACTGCCGCGCCCAAGCCTTCGTCCAGCAACCCTTTCCTGTCGCTATCGCCCACTGTGTCGCCGGCCTCGCCTACTCTAGTAGCCCAGACCAAGAAGCAGCAGACCATCTCTCCTGCCTCTACTCCTGCCACCTCGCGTCACAATAGCATCGACTTCCTGTCGCTGGCCCCGACCACCAGCGCGGCACTTGCCGCAGCTCCCACGGAGGCCATCAGCATCCCCAAGGAGCGCCGCTCGTCATCTGTCAAGTCGGACTCTAGCCTGCGTTTCCTCAAGCTAAGCCCAGTCCACAATGGCAAGTGTGACGAGGATGACTACGCCGTCGAGGCCTAAGATCTAGTTCTGCCGTCTTATGGGGTAGATCAACACTCTTAAAAAGTACATCATCTTTGATTCGTTCTCGTGGAGCTTCGAGTTGGACATGCCCATCCACTCGCCGACTCCTTTTTTCTTCTCTCCTCAAAACATACATTTTCAGCAGCTTGCTACAAAGCTAGCTGCTTCACAAAAACATCATCTTTTACTCTTCACACTCACCATCAAAGCGAGCCCCCTCCCCCAAAAGATGCTGGGGCTACAGCGTTGTTTAGGAAAGGATACTTTGTTCAGCACTCATGATAAAAAAGGAATATTTCAGTGTTTGGCTTTTGGTTACTTTGTTAATTTGGTTTGTCTTTTGGTTTCTTATGAACGTTGTTTATGCCAGCGTGTTTTCCATTGAAGATTTCCCACGCGGGTTTCTTTTGCTGTTTCTCATGATGTTAGCGAGTTTTTATGTAATTCTTTTATGAGTTCTCAGTACGATATGTTATCAATATTACATTGCGTTTTCCATCAATTACATATCATCATGTCTCCTCTTTCTTGAGCCACTAACTTTAGGAACTGTATCAACTGCTTATGAAAGTGCTGTATCAGCTCGGGCTGGGAATATTTAGCCGTGATCACATGCAAACAAGGCCTGCAGATTGTCTTCTTTTATTTAACCTTGATATAACTAACCGGTGATGAAACATCTTCATCTTTTTTACTATCACAATACAAAACAAAAACTATCTGGCCAGTAAGTAGCATTTAACGCCCTCTCATGGTCCACGGCGTATCTACAAAGCCTTGCATTGAAATGAAAGAAAGAAAACCAACGCAACGTAACTTAAAAGTATAAGCAGCCGTGAAGAAATGTAACAAATAGAAGCCTGATGAGGGGGTTGGCTCGAGACAAACAGCTGATACCCCAAATAATATGCCGCTCAGTCTTCCTAATATCATGCAATTTACACCACACCTTAGCTGCTTACTTACCTGCCTACATATGTGATAGAATATTCCTCATTGTATCCCACATCCTTCTTCAACGGCCTGGTTTTATTTCTTGTGTTAATAAGGAGCTGTGGGAACTCACTGATGATCTACTTAGCTGTGGGATGCATACTAGAGGTATCATATAACACATAAGTATATCAACACATATCAGTGGCGTTCAGCAGACTTCTCTTTATCGCAACTCCAAATATTGTAATTACAAGTTTGTTTAGGCTTAACAAGAGGCTTAGGAGGCTAGGCAACAAAACCTAGCAACTAAGGTATCGGTTGCCTAACAAATGTATGAGTGCAGCTATACTCATATTGTAAGGAACGAAACGAGTTTCTCTCTCGATCTGTAAGTTTCTTATTTTCCCCGCCTCTCTTCTCGAGATATCTTAGCCTGTAGACAACAAGAAAAGAAAAGAAAACAACTAAACTGTGGATACTACGCTATTGCTTGCTAAAAACTACTATAGACAGCTAATACCAACTAAACTGTGCTGCGCTTGTTGTTTTCCGTTAGCCAAAAGTCTTAATCAAGCCAGATATCAAGATAATCTAGACCCATCTTCCTTGAAGTAATCTCTTTCATTCTCATCCCCTCCTCGTCGAGGTTACACCCTTAAATACAATTTGTTCATGTAGTAATACCTGCTGTTGGGGCACATATACTTACTGCTAGTACTTTGTTGTCTCCCAAGCTTTCATTTTTTCCTCGTATTATTGAGTTGCTCTTATTGCATGTTGTTAGACGTGGCAAATTACTATAACCGGTCTTGGGCTATCAAGTAGCATGATATCTATACGAAATGACTTGTGGTATTTTGTGACTCTTTCTTCCTAGAAAGTCTTGCCATCTTATTATCAACCAGTACGTACTTGTTATCTACGGTCTTGCTTTCAGCAAAGGCTGAAGATGTACCAATTTGCCTTTCCATCAGTATCTGCGCATCTAAGATTGTACATAGTATAGCATGAATATACTGCCCAGACCGGAAGTGCCTTTGCTTCTCCCTTCTCTTTCCTCTCCCTCCGTCCACCCATTTTTTTCTCAAACTGAAACTAACCGTAGCACCCTCGTCTGAATCTTGCATCTTCTTTATTCCGCTCAATAATAGTTGCAGCGCAACAAAGTTGCTTGGCATGGCTGTGAATTTGTCTTACGCTATTATCTCTTGGCACATGCCTGAGAGGCAGATCCTTTGTTCACTTGTCCTCTAACTTATGTTGCAATGCTCTATTTAGCATGTCACTTTCTTATCATTACACATCGTAAGATGCCAAGTTTACGTCCGAGACAGTCTTTTGGTTAGCAATGTGATTTTGTCTTGGGTGGTTAGCCACGCAACTTCGACATATGAAGGGGTTTGCCAACCTGCAAGCAAGCAAGCTTGCAGCTTGGGATTTCATGTCTTTTAATAACAATCAACGTACAGTAAAGCCCTTTGGTAGACTTCAGTGTTGTTTCTTGCATTACATTTTTCCACTTTTTGGCCTTCTCTCTATGTTTCGTGACGTCTTAACTCTTTCCCTCCAGTATCTTCATAGTTCCAGAGACTGAATAAGATTATGGATATAGAATACCTCTATCCCTCCTGGCAGAAGCAAGAAGCTTTGTTCGTCGAGGCTAGTTTGCTACATAGTAACAATTCGCACTCCTCTTTCATTCCCCCAACGTGAGGGGGGGGGGGGGGCTTTTCTGTCTTATTCTATATATGTTAGCATCTGTTGATAGACAACCTTCCTCTCTCCTTTCTTTGTCCTAAGCTTGGCAGCCTATCCCCCAATGAGCAACCGTCAAACGCGAGGTTCGTTCGTGGACTGTATCCGGCTCTGTGACTGGCTAGAATGACCAAGAAAGTCTTCAATTCGGTATTATATATATATATATACATATGTGTGTGTGCACGCATGTCAGTCAATACGATATATTTGATAATACATAAAGCTGCATTGCCAAGAGTCTTGGGTTGTCGTACAGGACACTGTAAAAGGCATAGTTGAACGAGCCATGGTAAACTAGTAGCTGTACATAGTATAAGACGCTGGTGGCTTAAAAGAGGCTGAACGAGAAAATAAATCGCAATAAGAAATGCTGAAACCCCTAACCCCCCAGTAACCTTTTTGAAAGTCTGGCTTGGAATTTTTTTTCAAGTCAAGTCATGCATTTTTCTTTTGGGGACAAATTTTCTTACTGGCCCAATACGTAGCCAAATGAGGTATCTCGTAACGACAAATATCTGCTTTGCCATTGTTAAAAATTAAGCCTGTCACCGCTACTGTTTTCTGTTCTTACTTTTCTCACACTTTCCTACCTCCTGACCAAAAAAAGATTCATGTAAGCATGTATGTGGCTATACGAGAAAGGTAGGAGTGACATGTATGAATTTTTCCGTCTTTCTAACACAAGGAACTTCGAGGAGCCGTCCTCGACATTCTTGGCCAAAGCCCAATTCATGCATCACTAGAAAGGTCTCATTCTTTCCGGTTCAACGGATGTTAAAGGGTTGTTTTTAATTATGATTTTGTTTTTCTTCCCGCGACTATATAATTTCCAAGTGTTTCAGTGATAAACATCTTGTTTAGTACACTATAGCCGTGTTTGTTCGCTTCATTGCTGAAAAAAAAAAAAGTATCAGGAGGGACGTAGAAGATGAAATTTACGACAGGGTACGCAAACAAGAACTAGTTAGTATGTACTAGCAACAAGGGCTTCCAATAACTGCATTTGATTGCATATGCTTGTGACTTGGGCGCAAGGACCAAATTGCTAGCCGGGCTTATCTTCTTTCTTTTATGAGATTATGGTTGCAAAATGGTCCCTAGGAAAGATATATAAAAAAGTGGAAAAATAAAGATTAAAAAAATAAGACCCATGGATAGTTTTATGCAGGCGAGGGAGGAGAAGGAGGACGACGCCGACTCATACCTGCAAGCTTTCTTTATCTGCTTCCCGCTTGTCCGTGCACTGGCCCAAAATCTCGACGACGGCCGAAGTCCGCCTCCTTTTTGTCTATCTTTTCTCTCTCTCTATCTCCATGTATACTTCTTCCCTTACACCATGGCCCATTGAATCCAACACTTTGGTTGGAAACAAGCAAAATCGATCCTTCTCTAGCCATGTCACTAACATAGTATGCAAGCTTCCTGAACAAAGACTAAAAAAAAACCCTAAAAGGAGCAAAGGAGAGAAGTGAAATGTTCTGGTGAAGTCAAGGTCGTAGGCCGCCTGTTGCATCATACAAATCCTTTTTGAATATTTTTCTTCTCGTTTCTTTCTTTGGTTGACATCCCACCGACTACTAGTTACTAAACAAGTTCCTTATTGCCTATGTTTTTATGTTTTTCAACCCCTAATCTCCTGCTTACTGTGCCCTTTTCCATTGCTCAAATAGCCTACTTTGAGAGACAACTCCAACCAAAATTCAACGTAGAACCTCCCACGCCTTGGCCATTTCACAATGAAAGAAAAAGTGAAGCTTTGCAATAACAGTAGGCTTGCCTTTTTAGTTCCTTCTTGCTATGGCATGTAACAATGGTAGGAATAACTTCACGTCAAGTCAGCAAGGAAATGGCCATGTACTTGAGATATTACTTGGCTGTACAAGACTCCGAACCATGAAGCAGGTGTCAGGAAGGTCATACTTAAGAGCCCTATGTTTCAGTATGTTGAACAAGCATGGCTGCTGGGACGAGAGGAACATTACTGTGAAGGTGGTTTTCAATTACTGTATAAATATGATCTTTTGCTTTTGACAGTGGCGATAGTTCCATATACTGATAAGATTACATTGTAAACTTTACTCTTCTAGCAAGTCCTAAAACGATTAAGTCCATAACACAATACTAATACATCATGGTATTACAACATCATATTTCACACTGGTATATCTAGAAAAGGCACAGAGAATTTTGTTTGAGTATTTTACAACATCCCATTTTGGTGAAGTGCCGCCTATAGATCTAGCACCGGTCTGTGGTTGAAGACTTATCCTTTCCTGTCCAAACCCAGCTAAACAACGAGAACGACGCGAGAGAGATCGTTGACAAAAGAAAAGAAAAAAAACAGATCATCACATTTTATTCCCGGATCTCATTTTAAGGACTCCTATGACATGAAAAAAAGGAAGAAAAAAGCATATGCATAGCGAAAGAACAAAGAACCAACATTATTTTTTTGTTTCTTTATCATGGCTTAGCGGGTGGACATGGCCTTGGTCACCAGACGCTTGAGAGCCAGCTCCTGCTTCTTCAGGTCCTCAGCAGAAGAATCTTCAATCTCCAGAGCGGCCATGGCATCACTGATCTGGGACTCAATCTTGTCCTTCTGGCCACGCTTCAACTTGAGGGACAGAGTAGGGTCAGAGACGATCTCCTCAACGTGACCGATGTAGTTCTCTAGGCGCTGCTTAGCCTCGAAGCGCTTGCTGAAAGCCTCATCGTTGGTCTTGAACTTCTCGGCATCTGTTGGAAAAAGAAAAAAACAAAATGTTAGTCAACCAGTTCCAATAGCACATTTAGTATACTTATTAATATATAATTCAAACTTACCATTGATCATGTTCTCAATCTCAGTGGAAGACAGCTTGCCGACGGAGTTGGAGATGGTGATGTTGGCAGAACGGCCAGAGGTCTTCTCGGTGGCAGTGACCTTCAAGATACCGTTGACATCGACCTCGAAGACAACCTCAAGAACGGGCTCACCGGCACGCATGGGGGGGATAGGAGCCAGAGTGAACTCGCCCAGGGAAGTGTTGTCCTCGCAGTTGACGCGCTCACCCTGGAAAACGGGGAACTGAACGGTCTGCTGGTTATCGGCAACGGTGGTAAAGGTACGCTTCTTGATGGTGGGGACGGTCTGACCGCGAGGAACGACGGGGGCGAAGATGTTACCCTCCATGGCGACACCCAGAGACAGGGGAACGACATCCAGCAGCAGCAGATCGGCAGTCTCAGCCGAAGTAGCCTTACCAGACAGGATACCGGCCTGGACAGCGGCACCGTAAGCAACGGCTTCATCGGGATTGATGGACTTCTCCAGCTTCTTACCGTTGAAGAAATCGGACAGAAGCTTCTGGATCTTGGGGATACGAGTAGAACCACCAACCAGGACGATCTCATCAACCTGCTTCTTCTCGAGGCCAGCATCCTTCAGGACGGAGGCAACGGGCTCCAGAGTGCCGGCGAAGGCCTTGGAGTTCAGCTCCTCGAAACGAGCACGGGTGATCTGGACAGTGAAGTCTTCACCATCGAACAGAGTATCGATCTCGATGGTAGTCTGGGCACCAGAAGACAGGGTACGCTTGGCACGCTCGCAGGCAGTGCGGAGACGACGCAGGGCACGGGCATCACCGGACAGATCCTTCTTGGTCTTGCGGGTGAAGTCCTTCTTGCAGTAGTCCAGAAGGTTGGTATCAAAGTCCTGACCACCCAGGTGAGTATCACCAGCGGTAGCCTTGACGGTGAAGACGCCACCCTGGATAGTCAACAGAGAGACATCGAAAGTACCACCACCCAGATCGTAGATCAGGACATTGCGCTCCTTGTCAGACTTGCCGGAACCCAGACCGTAAGCAATGGCAGCGGCGGTAGGCTCGTTGATGATACGCAGAACGTTCAGGCCAGAAATGGCACCGGCATCCTTGGTAGCCTGACGCTGGTTGTCGTTGAAGTAGGCAGGAACAGTGATGACGGCCTTCTCAACCTTCTTGCCAATCTTAGCCTCAGCAATCTCCTTCATCTGTGGAGTTATTAGCACTGAAATATTTCCGAATATGATATAGTATTAAGGGTTCAACGTACCTTCAGCAGAACCATGGAGGAGATCTCCTGGGGAGAGAAAGACTTGCGCTCGCCGAGGTAGTCAACCTCGACCTTGGGGGAGCCAGAATCGTCAATGATCTTGAAGGGCCACGACTCGGCATCCTTCTTGACAATAGGGTCATCATAGCGACGACCGATCAGACGCCTATATGGCAGATGTTAATTTTTGTATTTTATTACGAATGCGTTTTTCAAGCGGGTTGGATATCAGGAGTCCAGAAGAAATCCTAATATCTTTCGAGCATACAGTAGGCGTTGATTTCACCTAAGGAAAACCGGAATATCACGTACTTGACATCGAAGATGGTGTTGGTAGGGTTCATGGCAGCCTGGTTCTTGGCAGCCTCACCAATCAGACGCTCCTTGTCGGTGAAGGAAACGAACGAAGGGGTGGTGAAGTTACCCTGCTCGTTGGCGATGATCTCGACATTGGTACCCTCGTAGGTGGCCACGCAAGAGTAGGTGGTACCTGAAAGTGAAGCATTAGCATTCTATCACCTAGATTGAGCGTGCTAGTTTCCGCATGGGTTTTCGCTACAAAAAATTTTGTGCGTTTTAGGACGAGGGGTCAGCAGCAACTTTAGTTATTTCAACATATAATAATCAACAACAGTTGCGCCAGGAAAAGAGGGTAAAAGCGTACCCAGATCGATACCGATGGCACCGTCGTAAACCTCGTCAGCCATTTTAATGTATGTGGTGTCGTGAAAAGATCGACAAAATTTCAACAACAGTTCGATGTTGCTAGAGAAAGAGAAGAAGAGATCAAGAAGGGAAGACGATGGTTATATTTTGTTCACTTAACGACAGACAGGAAATTTTCTTCGTTCCTTCCACCACTAGCCAGTCTAAACTTTTTTTTCGGTGGGGCCTAGCGTTTCGTTGTGAGGAACCCCGCCATTGACAAGATAAGAACTTACAAGTACTTACTACCCTTCTACGCACCAAATTACTGAAGGATGCACTTGAAAGATACATGCGAATGACAATACCGCCTTTTCCGTGGCCACAAGCCCTATCTTATCAGCCAAATTATTCGGGCCACCAATCTCACAAACAAATGCTCTGAATGGTCAGGATTTATTGCGCCACACAGCAACACCTAATTTTGCCACACGCCACCACTACATCAGCCACGCTTACCAAGAACCCTAGTCGTTATTGCTGCAGCAAAAAGAAAAAAAAAACCAAACAAGTAGAATAACACCTGTAACGGCTCAATTGGGCATTAAGAAGGAAGAAGAGGAGTGTCTGTCAGAAGGACGACTAATAAACAATACATGGGAATAAATGACAGTAAATGTTAAGATGCAAGCAAGCTGTTTATGCTGGCAGTCACGTTAACTCCAAATGATTTCTCAGCCTTGCTTTTCCCTATGTTGATTCTCCTGCATGACAGCCAATCAAGGTGCACTGAATCCCTCAAGCTAGGTCAGCCACCTCCTCGCAAATATCAAGTCCAGTTAGGCATACTACATTTCAGAATCTTTGTTTGGGCGTAGCCGGAGTATGCGGACATTTTCTCTCCTAACGTATATCAACACATCTTAACTAAGCGTATATACATATGTTCGCATGCACGTACTTTACAGACGCCTGGCCTAAACCAGTGTCTTAGCGACAACTTCTAGATCATTGTTCGTTTCCTCCATCGCTTTACCGGTCTGGTCGAACTGCATCGCCAGATCCTACTTTACAGACATCTGCTCCCCATCCCATTATCTCGCTATAGCCTAACCCTAGAGACTCCAGAACGATTTATCACCAAATGCCGCCAACACCACTCGCAGCTGATCCCCAGCAGCTGCTAGTAGTTCTAAAGCCAGCCCAACGAAGAATTCTGTTTACTCTACTACAAGAAATCTCGTCTTATATGCGCGCTCAACTAATCTGCGACTTCAGAAAAAGCTCATCTCACTGGGACAACTTTGATGATAGCTCTACTGTTTACGAAGATGAGGATTCCATCGCCTATAGTTCCTATCATTACCAAAAGGAAGATATAGACCACTCACTAGTAGCGTTGCGCAAAGGTTCCCAGGCACATTTTGATGCTTGGAGTAAGGAGTTTCTCGACAAGTTTCGCGAACTTGTGACTCGTCCCGATGAACCCGGATTTCAGATAGAACGACATAACCGAAGCGAGCGTATCGCTTCTGTCAAGGCCCGGCGGGCCACGCATGCCGCCAGAGAAGCCAAGTTTCGCACAGATACAGAATCGCTAAAGGCGTCGCACAAGCCTATACCGAGTAGCCTCAATTCTATCTCTATCGATGATCGAAAGGAGATACTAAGCTGCGTACTGCTGTTTCAGCTAGCGAGTGGGCATTACTCAGCCTATGCCGCTGTAATGATGCGCTACCTAGCATCATCACTAGATCTGCCCATGTCTGTCCTCGCCGCCGAAGAAAAGCTGATTGCACAGTCTCTCATTCAAGCCTCTGCTGAGCAGAAGGCGATGTCTGCCGATGCAGAGACTCAGAGACGCCGTCAACGAAACGAGATCGGGCGTATATGGAAAGTCGGGCTGGCTTCTGTAGCAGGCGCCGCAATCATTGGTGTCACGGGAGGTCTTGCCGCCCCAGTTGTTGCTGGTGCGCTTGGAGGTCTCATGGGGACAGTTGGTCTGGGTGGCGTTGCTAGCTTTCTAGGTATCTTCTGGATGAACAGCGCCCTCGTCGGTGCTCTATTTGGTGCCTTCGGTGCTTCCATGACTGTAAGTAGTACGTCTATCACACTATAAGACTTATTTATACTAACATATTTTAAAGGGCAAAATGATGGACAAGTATGCTAAGGAAGTTGAGGACTTCAAGTTTATCCCTCTTGCGGACGACGAAGATAACGATGATGATGACGAGAAGGGGGTGTCGAGAAGGCTTCGTGTCACCATAGGCATCAATGGCTGGCTCACCTCTAAAGACGATATTACCAAGCCATGGAGATGTCTAAGCGATGACACTGAAGTCTTTGCTCTACGATATGAAATGAACTGCCTTATAGCCCTGGGGACAGCTCTAGAAGGGCTAATCCAATCATATGCCTGGAACGCAGTCAAAGTCGAGATCCTCAAAAGAACGGTGTTATCCAGTTTGTGGGCTGCCCTGTGGCCTGCCTATATTATATCAATCGCTGCCAAAATCGACAATCCCTTCAGTCTCGCTCGCAACCGTTCAGATAAAGCTGGCAAAGTTTTAGCAGATGCTTTAATCAATAGGGTCCAAGGCGAGCGTCCAGTGACGCTTGTCGGTTATTCACTTGGTGCTCGTGTAATCTATTCGTGCCTCAAATCACTGGCTGACCGAGAGGCGTATGGGCTTGTAGATACCGTTGTAATCATCGGCGCACCGGCACCATCCGATCAGTCATACTGGCATGCTATGAAATCTGTCGTAGCTGGTAGCATCCACAATGTGTATTCATCAAACGATTATATCTTAGGCTTCATGTATCGCACGTCAAGTCTCCAGCTGGGAATTGCCGGTCTTCAAGAGATTGAGGATGTAAAGGGAGTTATCAACATGGATCTCACAGAATATGTCAGTGGCCACTTGAGATACCCCCGTATTGTAAACAAAATTCTTACTCGCTGTGGTTTTATCGATGTCGAAGGTGGCTCTGGTCCCATTGAGAAGGATGAAGAACTAATTCCTGATAAAAAAGAGGGTAATAATGGCAAACACTCTCAAATCGCTGCCCCGCCATCTAAACCGCCTAGGCCAGCTGTCAGAGCATCTGTATCAGATCTTGAATATCACTCTGATCCTGACATTGAGCTTCCTGAACCCCATGAAACTACATTACCTACTAGGCCTGCTCCCAGGCCTCGAGTACCGAGCCACACGCAGCAAAATCCCATTCTACCCCCTCGACCTAATTTTCGGTCCGCTCCTTCTTCCCACCAATCCTCGCTCAGTTCTCGGGGACGTAACCACGGCCACGGTGGCCGCAATGATCTGCTATCTGAAATTCTTGCCAGTGCGTTCCCTCTTGATCGCAAAGACGACAAACGTGGTCCTCCTCCGCCACGTCGACAGACATATCAGCTAGCTCGTGGCAGCCAAGCACAAGAGGAACGCGGTCCTCCTCCTCTGCCCAGACGACCTGTGGTCGATGTCAGAACAACTCACCCTGGGCTACACAGAAGTTCCACGGCACCCGTGAATCCCACTCGTGGGCCGGTGTCTGACTCGGATAACTCAGGTGTTCCTGTTCATCCTTTCCTACGTAACAATCAAGAGAGTTCACCGTCTCCTGCCAGAGGTCCATTGGGTCCCTTCATAGACTTGTTTTCGCCTACGAATGTGTATGCTGAAGAAAGTGACGAAGATGAACGTGAAGGGCCAGCAATCGTCATGGTGGATAACGATACAGATACTTCTACGTTCAAGAACAAAGTCTAGACAAACTTGGTCGCCTCTGTTTTTGTTGGATTTTCTTTTTCTTCTTCTGTGCATTAACAATAATCAAATCATTTATTGACCTCTGAATAATGGTTACTTATTATAATATATCTAATAAGATAGTTACGCCAGCTGTGTATATATGTACATGATGACACGATTGTGTTCTAGTACCAAGCTTGATATTCAATGAATAGCTCCACCTATACAAATTCCAGCACGTGTATGCCTGTATTACGCCAACAATGTATAGCACCTAGTTATAACGCCACATCTATTATTCAGAGTATATTTATCCTACAGCTACAGCTCACATAGCAGTCTCCCCATAACGGCCATATTCATCCCTTAAGTCGTATATACTCGAAAGGGCCAAGAGAGACTACAGTCAATATGTGTTTATCCCTGCATTGCAGAACAAATTCAGTGACATTTTCACATCTTCATCTAGATCTAGGTACTAGCACTTTGATTCATAGTTCGTATTTACTGGTACTGTGAAACATCAGGTAGCCGAAGCTAATGGGCTCAGGCGAAGGGCGTTCACTTCCCCTTGCAGAAAAACCCGCCCGGTGAACTTTTGTGGAGCTATGACAATAAATGTATTCGTGAGTTATGCTACTGGGGATCAAATGGCCATTCTAATGTCTGTATTCCATCATATCCAGAGTGTTATTCTATCATTTACGCCATATTTATAAGGTATTTTAGAAAGCAGTGAGACTCTCAAGGTCTCGCGGAACTATTTTGATCTTCCTTGTTTGAACAACGCCAGTAAAGACATGCAGTCATTGCTTCAAATCAATTGGCCCGGAGTACGGCACTATGGCTTGCACGGCATATGTGGAGGATTTGCGAATCAACGGACAATGGAAATGCTTGAGGAAAATAAAAATAGATAGATACGTGCCAGTAACTATACAAAAAATGGACCGCCGACGTTCCTGCAAACAAAGACACAACCAAAGAGTAAAACCGTATAGGCGTAATCATCGCCGAATGCTCTCAAAAATATTATATCAAGGCAAGATACGCTTGTCTAACTATAGCCACGATTTTTCGTACAAGTTCCCTAACGGCAGATGTGGAGATTATGATGGGATGAGTCTGCTATGCACGTTCCCGGGCCACAATCGCTTATGGATGGATATCGTTTGGTGAAAGCCCGCAGTTAAGTTTACAAAGTACAGTTCCTATATATGTGCTATAATATATGTGTCTATATTCACATACTTAAAACGTACCAGTGCAAGCAGTTTACTTACTGCCAGTCAAGGAAGCCAAAGCGTTATAGTTACACACATACCCAGCATCGCAACAGCTTATTGATATAGATAGTGGATGGCCACAGCTTATCTTGCAGCCATCCTGCAGGGTGCTACAGACTATGTGGCAAGAGTCCGGCGTTCCTCCAGATTAGTCATAGTAGTCATAGTACAGAAATATGCGCCAGCATGGGGGTGTTTGTTCACTGCAAACCTCCAACGCAGCATGTGACAGCTTTCAAACGCCGGAAGCCATTTTTTTTCTCAAGGCAATGCATAACAACTTTGTTTTTTTAATATCATATATTTATCATGTTAATGTAAGGTCATCAATAAAATGGAATATTACCAGGCCGTTAGCAAGTAAATCTTGGTCACGAGAATCCTACGTCGTCCCATCTAATTTTTATCTCAATATCTAGCATGAAACTCAAGATTGAGACTATAGAAGCAAAAAGCTCATTGCATATGAATCGCATTCTTAACTGCATTCAGCATATCATACATAGCCAGATACATTATTCTAGAATCAGGACACACAGTGCTATCTTGCCCTCCGAATATAATATCAACAGCAGCTTAGGACGCATGGAGAAGTATGCAAAACAAACAGCATTGATTGGATAGACAGCCGGGAGACAAATTTAGACAAAATAGGGCTGGACAAATTGATTCGCAGTAGCTCGCAGGTCGTTGGAACACTATGAAACACATTAGGCAGCCTAGTTCTCGGGGTTTTTTTTCGGCCGTGCCAGTTGTTGGGTTTGTGTGATCCATACAGCGTATTAGGCCTCCTCGTCACAATATCAAGTCTCCCTCTATCAATTTTTTCCCATCCCTATTGGCATCTGTAAAACAGTTTGTAGGTTGGGTGATTCTAGCGCACGCAGGGGCCATTCTGTGGTTGGATATCAAGAAGTGAGAAGGGCTAGCCATGTCTTTTTTTGGATTCTTGCCATGGTCGGGCAGGACCCTGGCTCAATATTATGGCTTGAATCTAGAGCTTACTATTGGTTTCTGAACTCCCTTATGGCAAGCCAATCTTTAAAACCCTTTTCTCTTTCTAGTTGTCATTTTACATCTGATAGGTCCAGGGGTTAATGATGGAACAGACAAGACTCACAGGCAGAAGGCATAGACCCTACTGTGAGCGACTCCTTTTGCGGCAGATATAATGAAAATATTGATAGCAATTCGCTGTTTACTTGGTATGCAACGATAGTAAAAGGTTCGTGCGCAACAGGATGCCGAGCAATCGACACTGGGTTTTTGGATTACATTGGGTTAGTATTGTTCACAAAAGAAAAAAACCCTCTGAAAGGGTTATGATGGTAAAAGAATAGTACTACCAAATAGCCCCACTTCTTCATGTCACATCTGGAACCCTCTAAGCTCTTAAACCCTTCCAAGTTTGCTGGTTCCATTTGTGGGTTAATGGTTCCTTTTTGTTGGGGTTGCAAGACTGTGCGCTTGCATTCGAGCGGATTCAATTATTGGCTGCATAATCGCTACCTTGGATGGACTCTACTTTGGCTGGGTTTTCAGAGCTTGTTTCACGACAACTGTCTTGCTTTCGCATAAGTTTGATGAGATATTCTCGGGTTAGAAACTTCGCAGACGCTTGGACAGTTGGATGCGAACACTGTTCTAATATGCTTGCAATTTCTATCAAGCGCCGCGATATCATTCATTACCCACCGCGTGGCACGAGATAGGGAGAGCCGGGATCGTAGAAACACATGGTGCATGAAATGGCGTTCTGTATTAGTATTGCGGGTTCGTCTTATAGCAATACAAGTGTAATCATTAAGCAAGCCACGTCCATCCATTTGTCTGTTCTCTTTTGATCGTACGCCTCGATTGTTCCCTTCAAGTTTCCATTTTGAGTCGCTATTATTGGTAAGACAGAATAAGCAAGTCCGTTATAGCTTGTTGTAAGTAGCACAGCGCCCAGCAGATCTGACGCTGAATCCGCGCTAGGCTCCTCCATCAGTGCCTACAAAATGATAATTCGACCCTTCCTTGTAACTGAGCTAGTAGACTAGCCCTTATTGTTAGTTTGTATTAGCTGGACAAGCGCCTGAGAGCTATGCTTAGGAAAGACGAAGCCGTCGGTAAACTTTCTTGTTGGTTGTTCGTCCTAAGGTAAGTGGGGTCCTGTCACCCATCCTAGCGATATTGTTTGTTTTCTATCCTTCGTTCTGGTGGTGGTAGCCGGCCATGCTCGCCTTGGGACCTTCGTTTCTGTACAGCGATCACACTAGGAACGTTCTATACAACCTGGCAATCCCCATATCATAATCCCATGGTGCACAAGGGGTATGTGATGGAGAGATTGGACGGCTAGCACAGGCGAGCCAGACACTCTCGCCAGAACCTTTGCTTTGTATGATTGCGTAGAGAGAGCCTATGGTACCAACCAGCGTGAGCAGTAGATCTCTCAGAGAGAACAAGACAAACAAAGAGAATACAGCGGCACAATAGCACTAGATTGTCCAGAACCTACTTCGGTATCCTGGCCGCGTTCATTGCGACTAATCCCATTCAGGCCTACTCGTCCCTGACTAGCCAGGTGCCAACATGCTGGGCTTATTGGCAAAAGATACCTGCGAGCTGGCTGAACCTAAGAGCCCAAGATTAAATTTGGGTTTTCATGTTGTTGACTGTTCCTTGTGCCCCTGACCAAATCTTCCTCCTCGATCCAATCTCAATGTACTTTTAACCCTTCACGTCTTGACTTTGCTGTGTATTTTCGGACTCGCTTCTTTGAGATAGACCTGTTTTCTCGTCTTGCTTTCTTCACCTTTGACCTTTTTTCTTATTCTTTCTTTTTCTATTTTCTCCCAAATCTACAGTGACTGTTGGTTGTCCTCCAGTCGTTGTAGCTTTTAAATCCATATCTTATTTCCTAGTACCGTTTTCTCGTCACTCGTTGAATCAAATTTTTTTTCCCAGTAGCTCTTTTATTACTCCCCACTGCATTGCCATGCTTATTTTCTTGTCACTCTCTAGTATCCCGTTTCTTTAGCCCCCGATTTTCACCATACAGCGAATTCGCGTCACAGTGCCACACCCATCGACTTATCTAGTATACCCTTCCCTATATCACGAACACTTAGGTTTCTTATAGCTTATTCGACTACGGACAGGACGTTTTATACCCCTGACCTGATAATACCTTTTTGTTCTTGCAAAGTTATCTACCTGTTCTATTTCCTTTCTTTTATTTTCCACTCGACCGCAGAGTTTTGCACCACATACGATACGACCAACTTCAGCTTTCAGCTCGTTTTGATTTATCAACCAGCCTCTGCAAAGCTCGCACACGATAAGCTTTGAAACTGCTGTCATACTAAGCGAACGCTTGCCCATTCGACTCTACTGAGAGGCTGCATGACCGACGCAGTTCCATCCATACCTCTACTATATTTCTACGACTCGTTCCATTCCACACATATTTTATCGCTGGTGGTCCTGCCAACGCCAGTTCTAGGATCGCGCCACTAAACCAACGACTCCTTTGGGAAACTGCTGCTTCTGCACACTCCCATCGTGATTTATCTGTATTTGTTAGTCTCCCACCTAAAAAAACAGTAACTGCCTACTTTCACCCACCGTGCCTGCCACACACATTATATACATTATTTGCAGAAAATCCTGCGATTTTCATCTCTGGGCATCGCATCTTTCCCTCTCACAATTCCATGTCTGGATCTTCAATTCCATCGAAAATCGAAAAGAAGTCACTCTTGGTTGCTATTGCATCACTGAGTGCGACTTCTTCTCTACTTTTGCTCTTTGCTACCCCTGAGACAAATTCCAATGCGCTTTTCTAGCGCCGTGTGCCTGCGAAGAAAAACCTCCGAACCTCACAAACTAACCCTCTTGTACTTCTACAGACCCGAATTCACAGACTTTTACACATAAAATAACCTACGATCGACACGATGCCAGGTATCTTCTCGCGCCTAGCTGGCCGGGATGGCAAGAAAAAGAAGGGCGGCGATGATGAAAACGGCCTCCAAGTTTCCAAGCAGCGATGGGATGATGCTTGGGCTAGAACTACTGTTGAGCCTGAAGAGATTCAGGAGCTCATCCGACGATGCACAGAGGAACTCAAGTCGCGTGGTATGTTTCTTGAAATTCCCCAAAAAAGCTAGACAGACACTAGTGCGATCTGGAGGCATCGACTAACCTTGTCTTGCTATACAGCTCTTGATCTTCCTTTCTTCCTACTGCCCTTTCGCCCGGCCTCTAACCCAAGTGCCGTACGCACTTTTATTAGACGATTCTTCGACCCTGCGATGGGTTTGAAAGGCGGAAATCTCGTACAAGAGTTGCGCATGACAGACCCCATGGTGAGCATTACAAGGATACGATAGTAGTACTGTCCATATTTAACCTTTATTACTAGGTCATCTGTGGCATCGTCAAATGGTGCTGGTCGCGCCTTCCTGGCGGTGTGGTGGGTTGGGATGCATATGAGTTGTTCAAAGTTGGCGAACAGGGTACGTACACCAGTGGGTTTAAGAGTCGATGAATCTTAACTTCTACCTGAATATGCAAGATGAATCTAACGAATGCGGCATATATAGATTCGAGCTTCGCTCGCGATTCCTTTAAGACTTTCATTCCTCTTAGTGTAGAGAATGGTGCCAAGTCATGTATCATCTTCGACTTCTTCGACCTGCTATCTGCCATTGCTGCCCATGCTAAGCTCAACGGTATGGGTGGTCGCAAACTTTCGCGCATGGCATCTTGGTGGACTTTTGAGCACAGAGACACCGGAAATGGCTTCGATGGCGGCTACAAGGTTTTCCTCAGGTATGTTTTCAATCTGGCATACGGCGCATTACATGCGCCGTGTGACCACCAAATGTCAAATGTACAGTATTTCTTTCTAACAATCAACATAGCGCCGCTGACGCAACGAGCCACCTATTCTTTGCTTATTTGCGTTCTCTGGGTCCCGCGATACCCCGCGCTGGAATTTCTATCCTACCCATGTCGATGCAGAAGCTTCTCGAAGAGACCGAATACCCCCCGCAGCGCCCGACTCTGTTGCAATACTCGACACATAAGATTGCCATGCATGTTACTACAGTGTCGCCTGGCCCGTTTTCTCTTCTGCGTAGGGCCAGCCACTTTCAGTTTCGTGATTCGGACAAGGGCCTGAAGGCTTACTCCGAGTTTGAGGACCCCGTCAAGGCCCTTACTGAAGAGTGCCGTCGTGTCCTCAAGGCTATCTCTTCTATAAACCAGTCGCAGGCGTCAAGCTCGAAGCACTCCACTAGCCTTAGAGACGCTTCGTGGTCCCGCTTCGAGGATCTTGGCTTCTCGACTACTATGGAAGAGGAAGATAGTGATGATGAAAAGCATGCCATTGCTCGTCGCCCAATGGGTCTACGGACGACCCCTGCTTCCGGTAGTGCTATGAACTTGGGACGTCCGACTACACCATCGTGGGCTGATTTCATGTCATCTGGCTTTGATGATGGCACTAATGGCAACTCGAACCTTCTTTTGCCCCCAGACAAGGTTTTGCCTCGCATTGAGACGAACGTTAGACAGCATAGTTCGCAATCTCACCGTACACGCCTTGAGAATGCTCCCCCAAACCTTGAGCCTGGTGAGTTGGCTAGCATCAAGTCCGTTGATCTTGATGATTGTTTCTGGTGGGTTTGGATCAGCAGTCTTGGCCCTGAGGAGACATCTACCCGGAAGTCTTCGTTTGGTCGATGCGCTGTTATCGAGACCGATATCAAGGCTGCTCGCTGGCTGATCGTCGAGGAGCTTGTTGTCGGCTCTGGTCCCTCTCCGGACGAAGGCGCGTACATCGCCGAGAAGAAAAGCTTCTTCAGCTGGACTCGTAGAGGAAAGCTGGGCAGAAGCAAGTCTACTGCGACAAAGTCCTCCCAGGACAAAGCACTTGATCAGATGCACCCACTAAGTTCTAGCAAGACTAGCATTGGCCCTGATCAACAGGCGCGTATTCAGGCCGCCGCTGCTCAACTCCAGGCGAAGCAGAGGGAAGAGCACCAAAAGACGCTTCCTCCTCCTATTCGCCGTGGCCGTACTGATACGGATCTCCTACACGAAAAAACTAACAGCATGATGACCATGCAAACGGTTTTAGTTTCTGAAGCTTCTTCTGCTCTTAAGTGGGCCAGCAAGTATGATAAGGACGCTATTCGTGGAGATTACTTGAACAACTCCAATGCTGGAAAGGGTGAACGCCATTTGGCTGTGAGCGGCTCCATTCCTGCTGGTAGCGCTGTCAGTGTCGTTCCCCCCATTGCTGAAGAGGAGTCTACAAAGCGTGTCATGACTCCTGAGCCTGTTCCTGTCATGTCAGCAGCTACCCCCAAGCCTAGTGTTGAATTGAAGACTGACCCTTTGACCAAAACTTTGACTCCTGCTAGCCCCGGGAGTAGTAAGAAGGGCAGAAAGCTTCAAAAGGTTTCCGTTGTCGAGAAGCCTACCATGATCCCCTCTCCTCCCCCGGAGAAGGCTTCTTCGGGTGGCTTTAAGAAGCTCTTTAGCCGCAAGAACCGTGCCTCCAAGATTCCTGCTAATGCTGCCGAGCAGCTCAACACCATGATAAAGGAGAATGATAAGCCCAAGGCTGTTACTTCTCCTACCACTGCCGTTGCACCTACTCCTCCCTCTCCTATCTCTAAGGATGTGGTTGAGCCGGAAGTTCCCACCGTTGAAGAGCCTGAAGTGGTCGAGCCTGTTGAGGAGCCCCTGGAGAAGTCTGTGGCCATAGCCCCTACTCTTCCCCTTCACACTGATGCCGCTCCTTCGCCAGTTGTTTCTCCCCTCCCCAAACAGAATAACCCCGAGTACGAGCCATCGCTGGATGATATCTCTACCGATGATGCCAACGAAGCTCGCCAGGAGTTCTCTCGTTTTGACCAGGGCCCTCCGATGGAGCCCTCTTTTGTCCCTAACGAGAGCGATTCTGACGATGCTCTCCCTCCTCCTATCCTGCGCCATGCTCGCAGTCCCGAGTCCTCCACCCCTCTTAAGAAGGTTGTGGACACTTCGGAGCCTAGAGCTGAGTTTGAAGATGAGCGTTGGGCTCGTCTTCGCCATAATGCTCAAGAGCGTGCCCTGCAGCGCCAGCGCCAACACCCTGTCAAACCTGTTCCGGCCCCAGCCCCGGCCCCTCATGCCGCTGATCTAGATGATGACACCTCCGGTGAAGAGAGTAAGCTTCTGCCTCATAGCTATCCCTTCATGATTTTATAACGTATGCTTTGAACTGTGTTGCTAACATTTATTTTTATCGAAGCTATTGAATCCCGCGTCGCCCGTATCAAGGCTCGCGTCGCTGAGCTCACTGGTAACATGGAGGGCGTCTCGGGCCCTGGTGTTATGGCTCACCCTGTCCGTCACTAGAATGACGGCGCAGCCGGAGATGCTAGCTCTGCCCGTCCGTCATGTACGATGATACCCCATATCCAGCCTCGTCGTCGACAGAAGTGGCCATTTTGCCCATGGTCTCGTAGTCGCAAACAGTCTGTCTCCATGTAGCAAAGGATTGTTTATTGAAAAAACAATGACCTTCTGTTCTCTTTACTTTTTCTTCCGTTGCCGAGTCGAAAAATTCACACCGTCCAAAGTTCTTTCATAGCCGCTGTTCAACATTTTGATTCCCCTTTTAGTTATTATTATCATTTTTTTTTGCCTTTTTACCAAATTTCTTTTTATTAATTATCCCCTACTTTTTCGTCTGTTTTAAAGTTCATTCTGTTTCGTGTTGTTGTACTATCCTGTCTTGTCCTTAACTGCTTGGGGGTTTATGGGGCGTTTCCATAAGGCGTTCTTGTTAGAGTACTACACTTCGTTTTGGCCCTCTTCATCTATCTAATCTTGTCCCTATGCAATTAACATACAAACAACACGTTTATACATACACGCTTTACATTTGTTTTAATTTTGAAATCTGTTCTTGTCCGACCTTCGTTTACTACTAGAAACGTAGTCATTTGCTTCTATGTTCGTTCTTCTTAGTCAACCGTTCTCACACAATCTTTTTCTTCTTTGTCTAACTACAACATTAGTTAATCACCTAATATTTTTCTTAATGCATAATTATCATGAGGAGTAATAAGTAGTATCTTGTGGATATGTTCCCCTGTTTAGAGAGGAGAGAACAACGAATCGTTTTCTAACTAAAATATCATAAAGCCATGTTGCATAATGTACGAGTACATCTTTATCAAGTCTTCCAATCGTGTCAGATCGAAAGTTTAGCTAAAATACTTGGTTTGTTCATACTTGAAGCAAGCAAAAAGAAAGAAAAAAAGAAAGAAAAAAAGAGAAAAAAATATTATCGTGTAAGATGATAGCTACAGTGGTTTTCCATGATCTCATGAATGTCCATATTCTAATTATTTGTACAGTTTCTCCAAGTCACCAAATTTAAGTGTTATGCTAGCTTCAGCTAGTTTTAAAGCGAGAGCAGAGTAGGAGCCTTGAGCTCGATGCCATTGACCTTTTCTAGACCTTCACCAGCCTATTGTTGAGTACATTTTTAGTATTGTGTGAGTTGTGTAATAATAAGAATTAGCTGAACTTACGTAGCTGTCAAGAGGAGAAACCTCGACACCAGTGTCAGAGCCTTCAGCTGAGACTGAAGCCCCGGCAGCAGCAACCCAGCGACGGCCTTGCTCCATTATGTGAGCACGGGATGTATCTGGGTCATCCTCGCCGGTACCACGGGCATTCTTAAGAGGCGAGAACTCGTCATCGCGGCGAACCTCCATGCAGGCGAATTTGTCTAGGCTCAGGTTAGGGAAGCAGTCGAATACGAACTGCTCCAACTTGACGCCATTGGGCTTGGTAGGCTTAACTATATTACCAGTCTCCAAATCAACGTATGGGATCTTCTTGCGCGCAACGTGGTGGGGTAGCTCGCTAGCCCATTCGGGGATGGACAGTAGGAAGCTTAGGGAGTAGTAGTGGTTGACAATGTTAGCAGCACGCAGGTACAGTAGATCAGGTTGCTTGGCGTCAGTCTTGTGGGCAGACACCTCGTCAATCTCAGAGTACTCGACAACATCGGGTTTACCGTTCTTGAGAAGAATCAGACCGACGCTTTCCGTAGCAGCACGCTTGCGGACAACCTTGGTAGCAATGTCAACGTTCTTCTCGGCGGCGAAGCCAGTAAACACGGGATCGGCGACCTTGACTAGGCAGTTGTCAACACAGTAGGCGTGAATATGCTCAATACCACGCTTCTTGATATCAGCGAGAACACCGGAGTCGACCAGGGCGGCGTACAGACCGCCGTTGCCATCGGGGGCAACAGCAACCTTGCCGGGAGTTTCCATTAGGATCTTGCCATCGTTAGAGATGCAAGGCAGCACACCCTGCTCGAAGATAGTAACGTTCTGCTCCTTCAGGCCGAAGAAGTTGTTTTCGCGGAAGAAAGCCTCGGTCGGACCGCGGGTGGGGCCGCTAGTCATGACGTACCACGGCACAACAACCTCGCCGGCAGCCTTGCCAGTGGCATCAGCAGCAAGCTTCTGTAGACGTAGGATGCGTTCGCCCTGTAGCTGGAACAGCGACTTCTTGGATGGCAGGCCAATATCGAAGCAGCCCTTGGGAGCCGAGCTGCCAAGACGAGTGCCCTGACCACCGGCCATCAGCACCACACCAACCTTGTTGGCACCGATTAGGTCCAGGCCGGACTTGTACCAGCGGTCGATGTCGGCAGGTGCAGAGTCCATGATGGAGGCGCTGGCAGACTCGGGGAGCGGCTCTAGAGTGGGCGCGGCGCTAGGCTCGATGGGAGCGGGATGCAGAGCCTTGTTGGCTAGGACGTTGATGCGGTCGGGCGAGAAACGGGCTAGCTGCTTCTCCAGAGCCTCTTGCTCGGAGGCAGAGAGCTTGTCGAAGAAGGTGTAGACATGGCCCTGGCCGGCCTTCTCGTAGGACTCACGCAGCGATGAAGACATGTTGAGAACAAGGTATATGATCGGATGGATGGATGAAAGGTTTCAATGTAAAGCAATATATTATGGTCGAGAAAAGGAGATTAAATCGGATAGTCCGAGGTGCGGCGGATGTTAGGAAAGCAGATGGATTTATAGAGTAGCTCTAATAAATGAAAGGTTAGCCTTCTGTCGTATTCTCCGGACCCTGGGCTGGTATGGAGAGGGGCAGTTAAAGGCGGTGAGACGTCTACGTACCTTCAACTAATCGGCTATTTTGGTTGGGTATAAGCTAGAGAGGGGCGCAGATTCAAGTCCGAGAGACAGCGTCAAGCAGATAGCTGGAAATACTATACTTGACCAAGACATGGAGGGGCTGGCTTCAATTGGGTTGAAGAAGAAGGGCGAGGTTGGGAAATGGGGCATCTATTTCTCCAGAACAGACTCAGGCAATTCAGCGCCTTTCAGCCTTCACAACGTTCAGGGACGCCGCACGAGAAGCAGATTTAACACAGGAGCCAGTTCAGACAAGCTACATAAGTAGAGCTCCAGAATGGCCTGGCATAATGGCAACAGAAAATGCCCCTCTTCTTTCCCTATTTAGCCAATGTCGCATTCTAAACCTCTATTCTAAGCACTAATACTGGTTACTATTTTATGGTAGTATGTTGTATTCTTCGACGTTTGACTAGTAGATCTCGTCGACTATCGTTCTGTTAGCTTTACGAGGCCGAGGCATCAGTACTGCCCATCCCATGGAGAGAGAGCCCACGACCCGATGTTTATATATATACAAGCTAAGCATCAAGACATGTAAGTTGACTACAACGGCCTAGCTAGTAGGTAGGCTTTGCTTGAATAGACAGACATGTCTAGTCACAGTGGGGGGCGAGGAAATATGGCTAGTTCTTAGTAGCAGTCACAAGTTGTGCCTCCATATAATATGCAGTGTTCCTTCAGATAAGTTTAGTTTTTAGTTGAAGAACGGACTCAACCTGACCGTATTGCCGTCTCCATCTCACTCGAGATAGAAGCAGTAATGGGCCCTGTGCGGGCGGACTCACCTCCTATTCACCCAACTGGTAGTGACTACAAAAGGGCTGATGATGATGGTTTATATATTATTCTGCCTTTGCGTGGTTCAAGGTCCGCATTAGGTAGTCTGAGTTCTAAGAAGACTAAGTACATTCGAGAGATGTTGACAAGGCGCCTTATCTGGCCCAGTGAACAGAACCCTGGGAGCAGGAGGCCAGTAGTGACCTTAGCATGCTTCGCAAAGTAGCGCCAGCAGTGTCCGGCGACCAGTCC